>DVQM01000568.1:0-16254 GCA_018231645.1 Heliconius ricini
CTGCACGCGCTCGTGGCCGGCCTGCCCGTGCTCGGCGGCCGACGGGTGCGACCCCCTTTTTAATTAACTATGCTTTATAGCGAACTGTACGTTAAAATGTTCACATCTTTAAATATTTCAACTCGTTAATTTAGGAGTTATTATCGATCCAAGAGCGTCTGGAACGCTCCACGTCAGCTTCATCAGCACCAGTCCGACACGCGGCGTTACGTGGCTGGCTGTTATTGTTGGCCGTGCCCACTTATGGCATCGAAACGACTACCCTTGTGAATATGATCAGAAATTTGGGGAAAGAAGATGGAGGAGTTAAGTGAGTGATTGTTTGTTTGAGGACTTTTGTTGTGTTTTTTATTTTTGTGTAATTTTCTACTTTAGACTTTTAGAATCTTTTGAATCCGTGTAATGAGTATTGTTATAGAATAATATATGGAATAGAATCCTAATAACGTATATTAATATCACTAGTGCATATGGTTCTTAATTCTTAATACCACGTTTTATACTTACCAAAACTAATTGTTGTTTAATCATGACTGTATCACGCAATAACAGAGATAAAAATTATGAAATAAAAAATGTTCCTGTACCTAGTATATAATAGTTAACAACTCTTAATTGGTTTTTTGTACTAAGGAAGTACTGGTGGTACATTAAGGTATTGATGAGTGACTGTCAAGCGGATTTTTAGAGATTGGATTCAATCATTAATAGCATTTTATATACTTATATTTCTCTTACTTTATGAATTCGTGATTTAATATATTATTTGAAATATTAATTATATCCTATATTTGGCATCAATAAAAATCAGTATGCTCATAACCCTATAACAGAGTAGGCAACGGGTCCTAGTGTTAAGTTACCACTCTGTTTTCCGGTTCCTTCTGAACTTTGGAGGTTTTAAGTGGCAGTAGTCAATGTTACACATTGTCATGTTACCAAAATGAGGAAATTGACAATTTTCCCGAATGGAAATCATAGTCACAACCGTCGAAGCGTTCACAGTCACACACTGTGTCATTGCGCCACGAATGTCTAACTTTTCTCTTATTTCATTACTCTGTGAAGATATGTTTAAGAAAACCACACTTTTATTAATAATTTATTCAACTTTCAGGATATCCCTACACGAAATGAGTTTACACTGGGCCATATTGTTTTCTCTAATAGAACTCGGCCACGCCGATCTTATATCAATTCCGGTGGACTTCATTATAGCTTATCCTAACCATTATTGTGCTGATTTAGTTGTAAAAGTAAGTAGTGGGTTCGATTTTTTGTAGTTCTTTTTATATTGTATTTTAAAAATGATGAGAGTTATAAAGTAGAGAAGCAAAATATAGTGTGAAATGAAGTATTTAAATTTTATTCTGTTTTTTTTCCTGGTGTATAATTTTATTTGTTTAAAACTAATAAAATGAAAATTTTATTAGATTCCTAACTGCTTTCAATAGTATTTTTCAAATACATCACTGCATTACATTCTATATGTATAAATCTTTAGTGCAGTTAAAAAAGTTTCTGAACAGTTCTTGATTCACCACACCGCGCACAATACATTACATTACCACCAGAGTGCGTGTGAACGGTTCATACATAATTTTCGTTCACTCAGAAATATATTACTTAAACAAAAGAAAAGAAAACTTAATTTATTTTAATTTGGAATTTGTAAATTATACATTATATATAATACATTCACATATAAATAACTCACAGGGTATAACTTCAATGTTACGCCAGCAAGTGCTTCCAAAGGAACTAAAGAATAATATCATAGAGAAACTATTGGGAAACATGAGAAAATATTCAGAAGACCACGCCGTGCAAATATTGATGGTGCATATGTTTTCAGGTGAATATATATTTTTGTTCATCTTCAAATCATTCCTCCGAGAGGAAATCGAACACTTGTGCTCCTGCGCTTGGGCTGGCCTCTTTTAGTATAATCTTTTAATTATATATTTGCATCTGTTTACAGCTGACAGTAAACTAATAAGCCCAAAACTGCAAACGGACGTATCAAACATGGACCCCGATATATTAATGAACTCAATGGAAAGAATAACATTATTATATAAAGTGCTGAAAATATGTAAAAATAAACAAAACAAACATATAATAACGAGCGCTTTAAAGTATTTCCTAAGAGAGACTTTGCCACCGGCGGCCATTTTGAGTAGAGTTGTTATCGAGTTTGTAGATATATGTAAGGAGAGTGAAAAAAGAGATTGGTCATTACTATGTGATAGAGAAACATGGGTGGATAATACAGTGTTTAATGCTGATATTGTTTTTGAGGTTGGTAATTTTTTATATTGAAATTTGTATGTGGATTTAAACTTGGGTCTTTTGTTATTTGTATGTTGTAATGCTATTTAATAACAAGAAGATCAATGGATCAAATTCTGCCGTTTTATATTTTATGGAAGATATTTTTATGTATCAATCTATGTACCTTGAAAATATTTAGAAGATTTAGAAGTTAAAAAAAAGGTTGTTACATTTGGACTTAATTGTGTTTATAAATCAAATGTATAAACGTTTTTTTAATGGTAAATTGGATTGTTGGAAAAAAACTTAATTTTTTATGAAATTAAGCAAGATATGTTTTATACATATATAGGTTAGGAAAGTCTTAAACCACTTAAATGACTTTTTAAAATTTCTGAGTTTTATTGTTTATAGTAAACAATTTCATTTTATACAATACATATTTTGATTTTCCAGGTATTCCAAACATCAGTAACTCAAGATCAACTGCCAGTTTTAAGTGGATGGATTTTCGAAGCTTTGTGCCATTTATTAAATGGAAAAGTTTCATCAACATTTTTACCCTATTGCCTTCTAACTTTACTTGTGTCAGCAAGTTCAAATAAACATTTACGTTCATTAAATGCTCTATCGAACAACATATTAAGACAAGGCTTCTATAAAACCCCTGAAAATCTTCAAAAATGGGGTATTTTTGAAGATTTTGGTTCCAACTGGGGTTATAAAATGTCATTTTCTGATCGTCGTTTGTTATGTATTGTTGCTCTACATTCAAGTTTTAGTTCAAATCAATTGCAGCGTTTAAAGGAGTTGTGTGAAATGAATGAATGTTTGAATGACTTGAAACAGTGTTTGTTAGATTAATTGATGGATTAGAATAATCGTATAATTCCGCCACAAAAAATGCAATGTCTTGATAAATAGAAGGTGCGGTGTGAACATGAACTAGCTGACAAAGTAAAGTGGTTCTGAAAATATAAACTGAATTTGTGAATGAATCCACGATGTCCATATGGTGGATAGAATTCTCAGCTATTTTTACATTAAAATATAAAATAAACACGTTTTCTCTCACTCTTAAGATAAAATTTATTAGCAAGAAATAATTTTAGCTTCTAGTCCAATGGTCTTATTTGTACTATCATTGAAATTAATAAAGAAACAAAGTATTTTGATTACCTTTTTGATGATGAAAATTAGTGGGTTGAAAAGTTCAACGTTGTTAATAAGTTACATTTAGACTTTACATAAAGGTTGTGGATTCAAACCCCATTAAGGGTAATATAAAAAAATAACTTAACACATATTAGAAAAAGAAGTAATGTTTCTCTAATTTGAACATTGAAATTTGAAAAGAATAAATAGTGAGATGTAATTTTTGTAATATTTTTTCATACTATTCGTGTAACATTATTTAAGCACATAATTTTGATGTTTAAATTAATTTTCTAATAATAGTTGATAACTAAAAATTATTGATCGCAAGAAAGGAAAGTTTTACCCAAATACAAATTCTGTAAAATATATTATTAATATTTATTGAAAGAAAATATGATGTATTATGTCCAAGTAAATAGCAATACAACATAGCACAGCTTATAGCAGATATAAATGTAGAATAGAATTGAAATAAATATATTTTCAATACTTTATAATTGTAGTACAAAGTAATTGTAATTATGAGGCCTTTGGCATTCAAAAGCTGGTAGATGTTAAAACTGCTTAGAAATTTAAAGCAAAGTGGAAGTTCTATTTCTTTCTTTTTATGTATTCAAATAAGATTTATATAATAGATAAAAGTGTACTTTATGAAGGCAAAATAAGTTATTATTATGAATCGATTTTATTATTTTTCTCTGAGATATTGATTTCTCTCTAAATGTAATCGATCAAAATCGATTAATTCTATAGTTATTTATAAATATTTAAAGGTTAATTATTTTGTTGTTGTTTAATATTTATAGTTGAAATCGATTTGAAAGTAAAACGTCGCTTTCTTATATGACTGTAATTTTTTGTTATTTAATGTATTTTTTTTTCAATTTTCCTTTAAATGAAAGTATACAAATAAAATAATTATCGCTATTATTTATGAGCTTAATTTTACTTAGTGATCTCTTAACGATAGTTCTGAATATGTAAGCGTTATGTATTTTTTATTTAACAATACTTTCACACAACTTTATCTATTTTCAATAAATATGTATTGATGATGAGGAGTTTTTAATTTCATTAAAGAACACTATGAAAACTATATTGTGTTAACACATTGTTTTTAATTCATATTCAATTCAGAAATTATGGAACCACATAGAATATTAGGTACTAAAAAAAGGGCTATGAAACTCAATCCAGCAAGCAAATATTGTCTATTCTAATGAGAGAATTAAGGCCAGTCGCGGCGCAGGGTCACAAAGTGTGACTGTAAAACCGACTGAGGCTAAGCACGGCGTTCAGTTCTGCCACTCAACTCGCAATGTGAGCTGTGTGTGTGAACACGCAAAGTGTCTTAACACTAGGTTCCCTCTGCATACCCTGCTGTGTTCAGGATACAGCGTGAAGCTGTTTTTTTTATTAATATTATTTACATATTATATACACTCGATTTTTGAAGTAAGAGGAATGATACCTACATATTTAAATTATATCCACATACCGGCTCTGGAAAGAGCGCAACACAAGATCGTAATATTCGTCGTCTTCGTAAATCCAGTTTTTTTGTGTTTTTTTAATTTCAATTTTCATACCGATAAATTGTTGGAAAGAGACAACAATACAAACGATTCATTGATAATAAAGTACATTAATCTACTGATAATACCCACGTTATATTACGGGAATGCAAAATGTACATAACATATCTATCTATACTTAACATAAAGCTGAGGACGTCGTTTAGTTGAACTTGCTGATCTCTTGTAGTGTAACACCACTATGGGCGTAGGAACGGGCACTTCTAGCCCGAGTGGTCCTTGCCCACCCCAGAATATTATATATATAATTATATATAATAACTATTACAGAACTTAATCCATATAATATCCTAGGTGAGAGAGCTACTTCGGTCCGCAGGCTGTTGGTAAAAACCTTCTCTGACTGTCCAACACATAAATATTTGTTCAACTGTACTGGTACTGTATTGGTTTTAACTGTATTGGTTAATACTTCCTGAGAATAGCGGATTAAACCAATCGAACTGGGAAAGAGCTATAATATTAGTTTAAACAGAAAATTGTCTTCTAAATTTCGAAAACCAACAACACATATTAGTTAATTATCATTATACGAACAGTCAAAGATAACGTTATCAATAATAATTATTGATGATATTGTTCTCTTATCAGTTAGTACAGCGCGATGGCGGCCACACGTCGCGCTTATATTTTCGGTGCTTTCGTATCCAGTGTACTTTCTGTTATCTTTATAATACTTGCTATTTCTAGTGACAGTTGGGTCAGTATTCCTTTTTCATTTTTCAATGTTCAAGATATATATATTTTTTTATAGACATCTAGGTCGGTATATAAGGAATAAACGAGTAACATGGAAAACCCATAAAAATTAATATCGAAGCGCTTCATTCTCTACTCTCCGCCTGTTATAACAATAGAATGCTGGATTGCGGAACACATTGCCGCGTTCTACCGCGTTTTCTCTCAGTAGAACTGCCTCCCGATTCAGTGATAGCTTCCTGACAATGTTTAATGTAACTTAACGATTTATAAGCACACGTAATTCAGCCAAAAAAATATTTTCATTTTATATTTCTAAACTTATATATGGTTTTCATATATTAACAATAAGCATATTAATTAATAAAAATAAAGTTATTTTATTTACTGTAGGTAACTATTTACGATCCATAGTTTGGAAAAGGAAAAGTTCCAGTTCAGATCATTACCAGGTTAATTGTTATAAAATAGTCAAAGTCATTAAAAAATTGTAAACATAAATGTAATAAATATTTAAATGTAAAATAACATTATAATTGTAATAGGAATATTATTATAACTTAAGGTTGTCGTAGCGCAGTGGAATAAGTGCGTGAATGTAGACGCGATGGTTAAGTGTTCGATTCTCTGGTAACAATTCATGGCGCGGCATTGAGTTCCGCCGCTCAACACGCATTTTTTATACACTCGGGCGGCAGAAAGTGGGACACGGGGTGTCTTAACACTAGGTTCCTTCTGGTTACCTTGCTATTGCAGACGACAGCGTGAAACTGAAAAAAAAACTATTACTTAGACATAATTTGAAATACAGAATATTTTGAAGTTTAATTTAGATCTATTTACATATAAGTTTATTTATCACAAGTTGCCGCCTGCAACTTTTTAACCCTTGGCTGTTCCACTTCTATTGATCACACTTTTTCATTGAAATTCAAATCTTCATTTTCCACTATATTCAAAACATTGTGAATTGAGAGACGGAACTTACTCCGCACATCGGTTAATCAGAGCAGGTTAACAAAAAGTGAATAATTTCCCCCAACGCACATCCGTAGCATTCACGGCTTCTTTAGATACCTGGAGTTAAATATTCTTCTTACTTGTCAACTCCAATATAACTATATAAAACTTTTGGATAACGGCACCTCAAGATCGCTTTCGAGATCAAAGTGGTTTATATTCTAAATATAGGCATTATGAATAAGGCATGTTGATAGGTTAGGCAGTGTAAGGGAGCTAAGTGCTAACGTTTTTTTTCGAAACTGCTACTGCAAAATCTACTCCAATAAAGTTGCGGGCGAAAACTAGTCTTAAAAAAATCTAGATTAATATCTATTTACACGCAGTATTTGCCAGAGTAGGTTAGACGAGACTTGTTTTATTGCCGTTTTGTGTTTTGGACCGCGTAATACACAAAAGCTGTAATATTCTTTTCTAGTTATCTATTTCCGGAATTGGAAATCATACGATATAGAAATTGAATGGAATCCTTTTGACATAAATTGATTTGCTATTAGATATGAGATTTCGAAAAACTTTATTATAGCAATGTTGGAGTTCTTTTGGACATAAGTTTATTTAAGATTTACTATATTTTTTTGTAAGTATCATATATTATGCCTATAGTGGGATAGGCAAAGAACCTAATGTAAAGGTATTCCGTTCTCCGCTTTCCGCGTGAATTTAGTACTTTGTGTTTATAGTCTGAACTATTCTTTGGAGTATTGGTTATAATTATTATGTATTGGTTATAATGAATTTATTATTATTTATTAATATTTTCATTCCTTCGCTCTAGCACTAAGGCCATAGCTAAGCGTTGAGTTCCGCCACTCAACACGTAATGCCTTGCAAAAAATTCTTTAACCTATCGAAATGCGTGAGTGAAGCCATTGTGGTAAAGGATAACGGTAAGGTGAAGGATAGGCGGTTGACTGTAAATGTGTTGGTTGTGAGTTCGATCTCCGCTCAAAGGAGTTTTAGTTTGTAGAGGATATTTTCATTTTTTCCTCTGTTTAGTTCTGTCACTTAACACGCAATGTCTTGAATTCAGGTAAAAACGAAAATTTTTAGTGTTTACATTGTTTTTAAGAGCGAGATAAGGCGTGAAAAAATTTATACATAAGTATTTTTCTTATTAGCTTCACGCTGTATGCCAGACATACCAGGGTAGACAGGCAGGTTGAGAGGCAGCTGTGTCAGACACCACCCTCTCATTAAGACATTTCCTTTCCTCAATTTCCGCCGAATTCTCGAGGCATTGCGTTTGAGGCTTAAGTGGCCTCACTCAACGCCACACTTTGCCTCGTTACTAGAGCAAGGAAATTAAAATATTAAATACTTAATCCGTTCCAGCGTTTACAGTCGCACGCTTGTGCCACTCACACACATTTTAGCCGTATAAAATATAACTTTATATTATATAGTCATACAAATATCGCATATATCAGTACAAATGATACATATTATATGCGATAAATTCTTTTTATTGGTTTAGGACTTCTTTGAGAGATAAGGATCAGGGGAATTTTAATATAATGCAAATATAATAAGAACTAAATACTAATAACATGTGACATCGACTCTTACTGTTACAACGAAGGTAGTAGATTCAATAATTTAGCATAAAAACAGCGCTCACACGTTCGTAATTAACATTAACAGTAATTAAATGCTAGTTGACGTTAACATGTTTAATTATATTTTCGTGTTTATACCGTAATTTATACAGATGTTTTAACGAGGTAGCAGGAGACAACGGAGAGGCAGACACTACAGTCTCTGTGGCCTATTTCATGTTATTCACTGTCACGGACCTCTTTTTACATGACTTTCTACGAGGCATACTTTTTACAGGATTTTCCTCCAATATCATCGATACTATATTCTCAAAGATCTACCGAGATCTCCCCATGCCTACACATTAGTTTCAAAAATATTCTTTGTCGCTCTTTCGTCGCTTATTGTATCGATGTGCCACGTAAACTACATGAAGACGTTCTTCTTCTTTTTCAATTCATGGCATTTTCTCTAATATTAAAAAGTAGTTAGTTCTCTCTGTACAGTAAAACAGTTTGAAGCTAAGAAATAAATCCTTTTCAGGTAGTGTCTACAGTGGACACAAATGGACCTCAGAAAAGTAACGTGCAATACGGTTTATTTGGAGGAGAGTTTGCTCAATACATCTTTACTACGCCGTCGTACAGTGCTTTATATGGTAAGTGTGTTATATAAATTGATGCCACTATAGTACAAGATGTCACTCCGCTGGGTGCAACATGCTGTGCTGTTAAAAATATTTAATTTTTACCGTTATAATTAGACAAGACGCGGCGTTGGGTTCCGCCACCGGAAAATGTCTTAATGCTGAAATGAAAATGTGATGAATCCTATATAAATTGTAGTAGTAAGTAGGTACTATTGAATTTTATATAATTAGCCCTGTCTGTGTACAAAATTAATAATTTATGATAATTTATCACATTATCTGATTTGGTTAATCAAATTAACGACGTTTGTTGAGTACTAGAATAAACATTGTAGGTCCAACTAATATATAACATTCTCCAAACAACCCCCCTCCACCATTCCTGCGCCCATGAGTGAGAGTGACGGAACTCTACACCGCACTTTGTCATACTTGGACGAACATATTTTAAATGCCTCTCCCATTCAGGCATCGAATCCACAATCATTGCTTTTACAGTCAGACGCTATCCCACTGCGCCGAGATGGCCTCAATATATGTAAGTATATAATACAATATAGCAGAGGCGTTTATTAAATTATAACTAAATATTTCGGGTATATTCTGGCCTGTCTGTCGGTGATTTACTACCCTTACAGAGTCCGAACTTTGAACAAGATTTTGACGTCACATTTGGTTTTGATAAGGGATTGAGAGGTTCCTTAATATTTATATTATGATATATTATATGTATGTACGTAAATAGATTGTAGATTATAATTGCATGAGGGTCTCAGATGGTAAGTGAATAAGAGAATTAACGCGGTTTGGACAAGTCGAACGGACGAATGAGTGGGAAAAGAATAGCAAAAAAGTAGGAGTGGTAAGACCTCGGTTGACATTCGAAAATATAGTGTCAAAAATACTGAAGAACGGTCACGTAAAAGGCATGAGGAACCACCGGAGGGCATGTATGAAGAGGTTGATGACAGTGGGAGAGGCAAAAGATGTGTGTAGAGACCATAGCGATTGGCGATCCGTTCCCTCTGACTACCCCACAAGGGACAAAGCGTGAAGTTAAGTTATTATTACCGGTTCCACGAGTGAGATACGAAGCTGCAACCCTATATTGGCCTCATAATAAATAGACAAAGATAACCTAGTGTTAAGATGTTATTCTTATGAAAAAGAATGAAAAGAGCGAAGATTTTATAAATATATTCTTTTGCTTCACGCCTTCTCCCGCAGGGTAGGCAGAAGGGAGAGTATGTTGAGATTCCTCTTTTCCCCGCTTTCCGCCCTTTTTCTGAAATATTGCGTGTTAAGTGGCGAAACCAGAGCGATATAAAGAAAATATTTCATTTCACTGGTTGGAAATCGAATCACAACTATCACGATTACGGTTATCTTCAAATTGCGCTACGACGGCGTCTAATATTTTTATTCATATTTTTTTTTATTTTAGTGACATGTATTGCGGAGCTAAACGCGTGCGCTGTCAGTTGCAAGACGGAAGTTCAAGCTAGAGAAGAAGAGGTTAGTAGTTTATTAAAATTAATCTTTTAAAATTTAACCTATTAAATGTTATAGTTATCAAAATACAAAGAAATCATTATAACTTACCTACCTAAAGCTAAGCTGAGCTGAGCTAAAAAAACAATTTATACATTTTAGTACAGCTATTTCCAATTTTTATTGGCTATTTACTAAGTATTTCGATATATTTCCAAATATGAGTAGCTGGATATGTAACTTAACTCATAACTCCTCTCTTAGCCATAGTTTTTTTCAGGTGCGAGCCTTAGCAGTAGGTCACCGTCCAAATACCGGCTGTGTGTCAGTTACTACTGTGAACACGTTGAATCCTTGTAAGTTTATATTATTTTTTTAAAACAAAAAAAATATATAATTCTTTCTCTCTGTGGGCATCGAACACACAACTATCTCGATAACGGTAAGACGGTATCCAATTGCAATGATGACCTCGAAACTAGTATATAAATTAAAATATTTATATTTATTTAAGTTAATATTACAGCAGTACAACAGCAGACAAAGCAGGCATGGCTGCATGTTTGGCTGTACGCAATGCGGTGTTGGTACCGACGCTTTGGCTATTATAGAAGAAGAACTTAAGAAAGATGAATATGAGATGCGATCTCTTTGTAGGACATGCAGAGTCAGCTTAGCTGATTAAATCCGCAATCAAGAGATACGCAGAATGGCAGGTACTAGTGAGGAAGTCACGGTGAGAATGAAAAAGAATGAGTGATGAAAGAATGGCAAAAAAGATTTATGATGGAAAAGTGAGTGGTAAGAGAGGTATGGGGAGACCTCGCTTGACCTTCAAAAATACAGTATCAAAGATACTGGAGGAAGGTATGAAGAGAGATAATGATAGTGGACGAGGCAAAAGATGTATGTTGAGATCATAGCGTTTGGTGCTCTGTTCTCTTTGACTACCCCGCTAGGAATACAGCGTGAAGCTAGAAGCTTACCTAACCGGTAATTATTATTATTATTTTTCAGTACCGGATCCGCCAGTTATATCTTTTGGCGTCTACGTGGCAACTCTGGCAATCATCTTTATATATTTAGTAGCGGCTATCGCAACTGCTATATTAGCTATAGTAAATGCTACGACAAATCCTACGGAACCCGTTTTTGGGTTACCAGGTACGTTAAAATTATCATTTTTTTAAATATTCAATTATAAGTATAGAAACTAGCTTTATGATATAACCCGCAAATAGCTGAATAGGCAGAGATAATCCAGTGTTATGACACAGTTTCGTAAAATGTCGTGTTGGGTGCCGAAACTCAATTGTCATATTACGACGTCAACTCTCATATTCAACTCAATCGTCATATTATTATTAGAGCGAGATAACGAAAATAACTCATTCCTGATTGGAATTCCAACCTACCGCCGTCGCGTTTAAATACAGACGTTGTGCAGCGCCCTCATTGCCTCTTATAAATAGGTTTCTGATATTCCAACTTAAATATTTCGATATAAAATATAAATTACCGTATAATAACACTTTATTTATAGCCAGTTTTATTTATTTATAGCCTTGTTACCCCATATTTTATCCTCTAGAGCGCTGTATGTCATTTTTTGTTTACGAAGTTTTTTTTCAGCATAGCAGAGTAGATAGGACGAACCTTATGCTAAGACATACTGTTCCTCACTTCTTGCCAAATTTTTCGAGACATTGCGTGTTACGTGGCGTAACTCAACGTCACATTTTGCCTTATTACCCCGAAGAAGGAAATAGCAAATATTTAATAGTTTCCCGAGTGGAAATTGGATCCACAGCCGTAGCGTTTATAGTTACATTCATACACTCTGTGCGACTGCACCAAAATGACCTCATTTTATTTAATTTATACATTTTCATATAGAACGTTATGTAAAATATTTTTGCTAGAAAATATTTTGTCAGTTGTTCGGTGAATGTTCGATTAAAAAATAATGGTCAAACCATAAAATATGCATATAAAATATCTGAACCCGTCGTAGCGCAGTGGAACATCGGCTCACTATAAATGCGCTAGTTTGTGATAGTGGATTCGATTGAGTTATTAATTTTCAATATTCATTATTCCACTCTGGTAGGAAAAGCATGACGTTGACATCACTCAACGCAGTTAAAATTAATAGGATGAAATATACGGAGTGATACTGATTTAGAATACATAAAAACTTTGAAGCCAAACGTATAATAATTACATAGTAATTAATTATACCCATTGGAGAATCGAACCTACAACCATTGCGGATATAGAAAGCTATTTAATTTTTAAAGTTTTTAACACTATTTTTATATTTCAGGTTGCTTCTGGTCAAATGTAATTGCGACAGTTACAGGCCTCGTTCTTATGTTACTATTCGGCATATATTGGGCAACGTCGGGATTGAAGGAGCATTTGGCGTTCTCTCTTATAGCTTTGGATAATTACGTCACAGAATCTTCATTGGGATTTTCTTATTGGTAATTATAATATAAACTAAAGAGTCCAGTCGTGGCGCAGTGGCACAAAGTGTGACTGTAAAACCGACTGGTTGTGGGCTCGATCTCCACTCGAGGAGATGAATTATTTACTGAAATTTATATTTCCATTTCTTCGTTCGCGGCATTGAGTTCTGCCACTCAACATGCAATGCCTTCAGCGTGGAGCTAATTTAATAATATAAATGTATAACGTATAAATTGTTGTCAATTTGCACTTAGAAATTACAGTTAAAATTTAACTAACAGTCAGTTTTTATATTTTACGATATAATGTTAGTTAAAAGTAAATAAAAATCCTTAATGTAGCATAATTATAAATAAGAAAACATATTTAAGTAGTCTTTTTTCAATTTAATCCAGATTAAAATAAGTTATAAAGATCTACGCGTATATCGTTGAAAAGCGATGTTGTTTCATACTACGGACGATGTGTTTTGGTCGCCTTGAAATTAGTCTTTCTTTTGTTTGCGCTTTGTATACTTAAGAAGAAAATAATCTGAATATATTGGAAATTCTTAAAATCAAATCTGCGCAGTCGTGTACAGCTAATGTAAACATGGCCAAGATTCATCGGCCGTACTGTATATTTTAAAAAAATATTTCTTTTCCAGGTTGCTAATAGTATCGATAATTAGTTCACTAAGTAACATCGGACTTATTGAGCTAAGGCGTTACTTATTAGAGAGGGACCCTCCACCTCCCACCATAAAAGTGGAGAACCATTCAGATGGCACTATATTCCTTTATTAATAAATAAATAATATGTTACAATCGAAATAGTATTAAGTATTATTATATTTAATAAAATATAATATTTATTTATATTGTTTTTTTGTTATATTTGTAAAAAATATTACATTCTTGGCAGCTTATGAAAGTGGTCCTTATAAAAGCTCCGAGTTCGATTCCCATTTGGGAAAAGGAAATATTTAATACTTTCATTTCTTCGCCCTGGTAACGAGGCAAAGCGCGGCATTAAGTCCCGCCACTCAACATGCTATCGTGCTTTCAAGGATCGGTTACGTTTGGTCTGAACTAAAATGAAAATAAAATAAGACACTCCAATTAGAAGCATCGTGAAAACCACTTAAATTATTGAAATCGTCGCTACCAAAGGAACTGAGCTCCGTTTTGTTCCTGGAGATGTGGAAGTAAAAAATACTAGTAGGGTCAGAATAATAAATATATAAAACCAATATAGTTTCCTTATTCTGTTAATTCTTTTTTTTTCAATTTTATTTTTAAACTTTGGAAACGCGGATATTTTAAAGTCTCGATATGAAAAAACTATTTACACTATTACTTTTAGAATGAATAGATCAAAGATTACAGTGTTGATAGCAGATTAAATTGACTTTATTTTTCTTATAACAGTTAGAATTTAAATAATGTTATTTTTTATTCACGCATTTATTTTTGTTTTAATATATGAAATCTGGAAGTAAAAAAGATCAATTAAAATATTTTCGCCAACTGATTTATATTTTGATTTTTATCATTTTATATATACCCGCCCACGTTAGGAGAGTAGGCCGAAGGGACCTAGTATTAAGACACTCCGTTCCCTACTTTCGCCGTATTTTCGATACTTTGAATCCATAGTGGTAGAACATTATAAAGGTGATTCCACACTTCGAAAAGAGAAATATTTGCTAAAATAATATTTTATCGAAAAATCCTTGTGATACGATTTTTAAATCAATCTAAGTTTTTTTTTTTCGAAAACACTATTTTGATTGTTTTAAAAATGTCTACGTGTGAAATATCGAAGCATGTGTTTTTGACAGATAAAATATTTATCAGTGTATTTTAATTGTTTGGAAAAAGATTTTTATTATTCCCATTATTTCTTAACTCTCTTTTTAAGAAGAATGCAAATGTACTGCCATACTATAAAAAATCAAAATCAGCTTCACGCTGTACCCTCCCTACAGCAGTGTAGGCAGATTTGACATAGTGCTAAGACACTTCGTTCCCCACTTTCCACCGAATTTTTCGAGGTATTGCGTGTTGAATGACGGAACTCAATGCGAGGCTTTTGCCTTGGTTGCCGAAGCGAAGAAATGAAAATATTATTACATCTTGAGTGAGATCAGATTGAACCCACAACGGTCAAGTTACATCTTTAAGCCTCTGCGCCAAGGCTTCCAATATCCAATACAATAAAAATTAAGCTAAACATTTTTGTTACATTACACAAGTTGAAAATATATTTTTTGCTACCACTACAATGCTTGTCCAGTACAGAGTCATTTCATTACGTTAATGCTATTAGTTCCTTCTTATCCGGATCAGAGCAAGTCCTTCCAATTTGCGATTGCAATCAAAAGCTACTATTGAAATTTTTTAGATCTTTAAAATGTTAATATAACTAACTTGAAGTTAGGATTATTTGTGCCAAGCAAATAATTACTTTATAGACTTGAATTTTAGTCTATATTTGATATATTATTGTAAAAATATGTGTCTGATCTCGACCGGCGTGAAGCAGTGGCTTTATGCCACTGCGTTTCGCATCAGGTAATGCCGGGCCACCTGTAACTAACTCCTCTGGTGTTGCATGGGGTCGTGGGCGGCGGTAGTCACATACTATCAAGTGACATCAGGTGTATTTTCCATTAAAAAAGTAAAAGGGCCGGGGCGTTATTGGAAACGTTTTGGTTGAGGGTTCGAATCGCACTCGGAAGGTACATACTCTTATTATTTTACCGCTCTATGTGGTAAGTTTAGCCATTTAATACACAATGAATAGAATTGAAGAGTGTCTTAACACTATGTTCCCTCTGCTTATCTTGCAATACGCGGGATACAGCGTAAAGTTAAAAAAATATATATATACACACATTATGTTCTATTTTAACTATATAAAAAAACAAATACCTACTTAAAATATACAAAAGAATTTCCCATTGCTACATTTACAAAAGATAAAAAGAGAATATAATTAAAATACGTCCACGCGGCAAGCTGATGAGGCGGACCTGGCAAAACAGAGATTTTGAACGCAAATAGACGACGAGCCCCTAACAATGTTTTCACGTATCACAGTAGGTATGTTTTTGTTGTAATTAAATGTTATTTCTCATAAACTGTTGAAATATTTTGGTGAGATATGCTGGTTTTACTGTGTAGCCTATGTATGAGTGTTGAAAAAAAAATATTCTACTAGCTATGGTTAAAAAAATATATTAATATTTTTTTAACCATAGCCAGTACCATTACAAAAACTATTAATCAATAAAAAGATGGTGTTGTGGCGCAGCGGGACATCATCTGACTGTAAACATGACAGTCTTAGATTCGATTCCTATTCGAGGGAATG
>DVQM01000569.1:0-16248 GCA_018231645.1 Heliconius ricini
TATATATATATATCTTATTAACGTGACCTGGTATCCCACTCAGAGAAAGGTAGGAGTAAAAGGAAGTCATATCGTTATCGTTACAACCATCGCGCTTACAACGCTGTACCACAAAACCCTCAAAATAAAAACAACAGATACTTTCCGCAAAACGTATATTGTCAAACAAGTAACAGCATCTGACGAGAGGGCATCTAGACAATTAGCCGCTCGACTAGGCAGCCCCGTTATCTCCCGCGCCAGGCCTCCTTAATACGAAACTAACTCGGTAAGGAGTAAGGATACGAGTACACTGTCACGCTACGTTTTAGTTTAGTCACGTAGAGGAATTGATAAGAAATGTGAGTATGTTTCTTTTTTTAGCTGTACCCTGTATATATTAGTTTTAGCAGATGAAATCTAGGGTCAAGATACTCCCGTTTCCTACTTTCCCAATTTTCGAAATGTGGAGTGTTAAGAGTCGGAACTTAATTTATACCAGAGCGAGGAAATTAAAATTCTTTCCCTCAACGAAAGTGGAATCGACAACTGATACATTTACATTTTATGGGAATGTTGTTTTTATGTTATAAGAAAAAATAGAAATATATAGATATTTTCCCTTTAATCCGTTATTAAAATATTTATGATTGATAGTTATTTTAGATAAGAAAAACAGAAAATTATTATAGCTTTTTATCATCTCCGTCATATAATAAAGTAGGTAGGGAAATCGAGCTCAAATAATTTTCAGGATATATTATATGTGTAGATTCTCACAACTAAACATCAAATGAAAAAAAGGAGAGTAATTAAATAAAAATCATTCTTTCGAATGAAGGTTGAACCTACACACTATTCCACTGTACGAAGATGGTTTTAGATAATGGACACATATGTAGGATAAGAACATAGTTTCCTCATATATACATGTTCTACGCTCTACGCATCTTATGTACGAGCCAATCTAATACGTCTTGAAATAGGTCAGTCCAAGATTCTTATTAGCGTTCATTGTGTTTGATATATTATGGTATTCTATTGATTATTGATAGCGATCCTCTCGTTTGTTTTTCCTCAACCCTTAGTTATTTATACTTGCAATGGGACGCATCATTCATCTAATTATAACGTATCGTTCCTCTTGATCAGATTGACAGGGTTATGAGAAATGTATGTGTTTTGCCCTATCTGAGGAAAATCAATATATTGAAATAATACATATTTTTGATTCATGCGAAATTCCGTTTATAGTAGGGTAGGCATAGGAAAGGAAAGCGTTAAGATACATCGTTATCCACGCACCGTCTAATGTATGAAACACAAATACACATTTATGTTGGAATGCAATCTGTCTTGTTACCTTGGTAGGAAGGAAATGCAAATAATTAACTGCCGCCCTTACAATGCGACGCTATGCCACTCACACCACGATGTCTCTTGTTTTTTACCTTTCACACTACCTTACCCCACTTTTCTGCTGCAATTGCTAAAGGAGGAAGTTAAGCAAGTGAAACAGCGGAAACTAAGAATAAAAAGTTAAATAATAACATTTAACTCTATAGAATCGTTTCAATATCAATTCACCCATCCGTCACTTAGCACAAACAACGCGTTAAGTGCCCGATATAAAAACCGCAATAACTCTGTCCGTCTAAACGTTCCATTCTCACCGTATTCGTATTCAACACACGACCTACATATATACTCGTATAGCTGGCTATATCTTTTTATAACTCCAGTCTTAATAAGAGAGCGTTTACATTTTCACGAAGCGATTGCGATATCGAAAATCAATGGTCGATATTAGTTTTGAGTTCGTGACGCGTGACTCGTGACTTTTTTCGTTCGTGTTGTTAAATATAATGATTCAATGTTTATGGGTGGTATGTGAAATCGTATCGAAAATCTGTAAAGTTTTGTCTTTAAGTTGGATAAAGTTTAATATACAAATCCATTGTTTGTCCATATAAAAATATGAAAATGATTGGACACGGCAGAATAAAAGTCGAAGCAAATAATTAGCCAGCCTCCAGAGCAGCTCCTTACGATAGTTGTTGTTTCAAATAATACTTCCTTCTGAAGTCAGCTCTTAGTCCAGTAGTAATGTGATATTTTTTGTGATTTTTGTCTCGGTTGATCCAGCTCATTATTACTCTATGCGTTTAAGTGTAAACCGGCTACAAACTGAAAGCAGCAGAGTGCTTATAAAGTGGTCCTAAAAGCAGCAGAAAGGGCATGTTGAGGCGTTTTCTTTGGACGTGCGATTTACCTTATATGCACTCGTTAAAATATCATGTGCCTATTAAAGCTTTTCACCCTATTTTCTTCGGGGCTTCGCCTAAAACGCTGCCGCTATATGACGGTTTTACGACAATGGCTAACCTTTATCTTAAAAACTGAGATATTGGATAGGAATTATGACTTTCATTCTTTTTTACTGTTATTTATAAAATGATGTAAATTATCAGCGGTTTTTAACTTTCTAGAGATTCGGCTAGATTTCGTTTTTTATAAAATGGTCTGCACCAACTGTACATATGTACGTATGGACGACAATTAATTGCGTACTTTTATGAAATTAATTAAACTATTGTCAGTGAAATATCATTATTTTATATAACACAAAAAAGGTGTTAGGTGACGGTCACTTAACATTTATTCAGGCATTTGGGCTCGAAGATGTCTCTTAGATTAGTTGTAACGCAATGCAAATTACTTAACAAAGTTCAATATTTTTTAATGATAAAAAGCTACTATAAAACTCATACATTTTATATATCTATCTAATAAAAAAATATTAAAGCTATAAAAAAAATACCATTAATAAATGCAATTTAAAATTATGTGAAACAGAAACGCAACCATGTAGAAAATTATATATTTTGAAACCCCAATTTTACATTCTACCTAAGGGTGCAAAACTCCTTAATAGGTATCTTCTCTACATATTTTCATAAAAAAACTTCTACAGGATTTTGTAAAAAACCACGTTAAAAATAAAATCATTATTCCAAGAAATGACAACAAACAAGGAATGAACGTAAAAGCTTTTTGGCGAATGTCTATACTGTTTTTAAACATCTAACGTGTAATATTCGTTCCAATGAAACCATAGGATTGGGGTCGCACTGTTTAAATAAGGTGACATCAAAGGCATAATATTTTGTTCTCTAAACTGGCAATTCTGAAGTTTGAATGTATGTGTATGTATGTATGTATGTTTTAGGATATAAATCAATATATTATGTAAATTTCACGAGACATGATAAGAAAATATATGACTGAAAACAAGTCAAATTTTACTAATAAATTTATTAGTTTTAATTTTTTTTGTTTCGGCATAAACTAAAAAAACATTTGAGTTTTAGTAGTTAGATCAGTCGGTAGATAGTCTGTGTGGTAAATGATATTCGTAGGTTAAAATATCGAATACTAAGAGGATATTAACAATTAAGAGATATTTTTTTACTGATATGAGCCATACAAAAGGCATTATATTTACATAAGCAGTAAACGTAGAGCGGTAAAACATATCGCGATTTTTCTACTCTTTTATTCAACGTGCTTTTCTCAATTCTCACACGAAGTAATGAATTATTTTTATTTCCTTGCTTTGCTATCTCGAAAATTGGAAGGTGCATGGGGAACGGAGTATCTTAACATAATTTGGTACATTGCCTGTTGAGTAGCGGAACTCAACGCTGGACTCGCTCATTCCTTGAACAGTTGTCTCTACTAATCTAACTACATCCCGAAATAGTAATTAAATCTACAACCTTCTCGTTTACAGTTAACCGCATCGTTACTACACCACGACGATAAAATAAGTATTTAAATTACAAAATTTCTGTTGCCCCATAATATTTTATCAACATCCCTCCTACTTATAGTATAATGATCATTAAAATGAATTCAATAATTCACACAACCGAGAACTATCATTAATATCCACAAAGTAACCGCGTCGGGACTCGGGACAGAGCTCAGTAGCTGAGGTACAATAAAAGTAACAAAGTGTATTGTTTGCTTCAAGATCGATCGGCAGAGGCGTTTAATTAATGACCAATCTCCTGGGTCTCACCGGCACTTACATTAATTAATTAAATAGCAAACGGAGTAAGCCCTCGTGTCTTTTTGTTGTTTAAAGAATTTTTTCCTGAACGTCTCGTCTGGTGATTAAAATTGTAATATGCTCCTATTACATGTACATATATTTTTTATCAATAATAATTAAGAATGTTGGCAACAACAGTCGTCGATGAAAAGAATGATGATGAAATTTATCTCAGTATTCTTTTTTACTGCCAAGAGACAGATATTTTAGTTTCATAGTTGCTTAATATAACTTTGTTACAGAAAAATAATGAAACAACTAATACGTTTTAAAAACAAAATATACATATAATATTCAAAATTTTAAATATTATACATTAAATGAAGAGGCAGAAAGAAAATCTAACAGAACTGAGTAATATTTGTCACGAAACTGACGTAACAATATTAGCATTTATATGAGAAGTTCCACGAACAGACCAGTAGGTAGCAACTATAGAGTGCTATAAAAAGGTCTTGTCTAAAAATAAAATAAATTTCAAATGTCCACATATTTTTTTACAATAGGAAGCTTTCGGTGAACTCACCTTTAGAGCAAACATACAAAGCTTTTACATAGAAGTATCCTTTGTGATGTCAGAAACAACACAATAAACAAGTTTCAAACATATAATAGATAATAATGATATTTCAATACAATGTCCTGGTTACTCAGAAAGTAAGAATTACTTTTTATCTACTTTATAGCTTATCATACTAATAGTAAACGTTAGTTGTAAGTTTGAATCTCCGCTAAGTGTTTATAAAATTAACTAAAGTATCATTGGATTTAATCTAAGATGGATGTGGCTAAATTGGGGTCTGACAATTTTTATACAAATAAAGACATTTCTTTTTTACTTTAAAAAAATATGTTTTGTATTGGAAACTAATAAACAAAGATAACATACAGTATAAATTGAATATAATTATAGGATAATAGTCTCATCTTAAAGATTAGTGTATACAAATATTCCATTTCCCTCACATCTCACGGGCCAAATTTTACGAAGCTGTATTTATTAATAAACGTTATCATGTTAAAATAATTTCATCCATTAGGTCTGAACACGAAACTTAATTCGCGCTAAGAACAATCTACAGTATATATACGAGTATGTAGCTGGTATAATGAAAGAGGCGGATAGCTAGTTAGAGATCGTGAGGGATCTAATCTTACATAATCCGAAACCAATGAGACGTGCGGGCAAGGTATGTTTGTTTTCTTGCCTACATCGATGTTGATCGATCGTTGTGTACATAGGCAATGCTTTTGCATAAAAAGGTATTAGGGAGGAAGTTTTAAGGGCGGCTTTCGGTGTGTTTTGATGTCGTGTAAACTAAAACAATCAACCTTTAAAGTACATGTGTTGGCAGAGTTCTGTAACGTATATTTATCGGATCAAGTACTTATGTTCTCAACACACAATTCCTTCAGAATTCGATAGGAAATTGAAAGCGTAAGTGTCTTAATTAGAACGGAGTGTCTTTACACTAGGTTCTTAGGTTCCCTCTGTTTACTATGATATGTGCAAGATTACAGTATAAAGCCAAAAAAAAATCATAAATTGAAAATGGGGGAAACAATAATTTATCAAGTATCCCGTATAAAAACATTTCGACAGGAACAATTGAATTTTTGCTGTTCCGATCCTCTTTACTGGCTATTACTTTATCTACTTTATGTTTTAAAAAATATGAACTCATCCAAAATAAAAATTTGCGATTAATTGCTTTCATTATCAAAAAATATCACGTAAATTCTCGCCGGAGTTCCGATCAAAATGTTCGGCGAGATTTTAATTACAGGAATGTTGTGAAATTGTTTTTTATAAAGTCGATTTAGATTCCAATCTATAATATTGATAACGAAAGTGATTCTTGGTTAAGGGACATTAATAATTATGACTTTAGCCACTGACCGTTCAGCACCACAGGGGGCACGTGAGCAAACTCAGTCGGAGCAAATAAAGTGACTGTGACTGTATGAGGGGGGCGCGTGCGAAAAATAAATACGTATACAATGTATGTCGCCCAAATACGTACACATTCAGAGGACGTAATGTGTTTGCGGTGCTACAGGCATCTTATGACGGACGCGCAGACCTGTTCAAATATTGTCATGTAAACCTTCGATGACCTATCGAAGGCCATCATCAAAGCTGGATACAAATAAAACGTTTCAAACTAGGTGGAATTGGTGTCAATTATACATGATTGACTTATTTTATGTTCACTCGTGCATATTTGATGGAATTCTCTAGGTTTTTTTCTATTGATCATCAGATTATCATTGTATATCATTCATTGGTCACGTTTTATTTGGAAAATTTAGTTCAAATACTTAAAAAACGGATCATTTATGAAAAAAACTTTTTGCAGTGTAAATTGCTCCATCTTCTTCACTACATATTGTGCAATGTGCTGTGCGGATTTTTTTAATTTACTACTTTTAAATTTATTTATATCTCAATTAGGCATTTACGTTATCGACATAGAAATTTCACAAAAATTCTAAAAACCGAAATACAAAATAATGAACGAATGAGAGCACATCAATATTTACTCCTGCAAAGGAAGATAAAAACAAACTATCCAAAGCAATTTTGAATAAGAACAGCATATACTGTATACTTATAACTTAATCCGAGTCCACCCAGCGGTCCGCCATTTACATAGCCCGGCAAAGCCGTTTGTTTATTTTGGCCGGTACTGGATTGGACGCATCAGAATTGAACGTAATTAACTTTATACTAAAAGTTGAGTAGATGCGTACTCTGTGTACGTAACGTCAACGTGTTTAATTAAATGAAACCGAAATGTCGTTCTAAATTACAATAGATTTGCCAAATTTCGTTACAAATTGTTGCATGGGATTAACAATTGTAAATTAATTATATTCAACATATAAATTCTTTTCAGGTTGAAACATTATTAAATAGGAACAAAGAGATGGGGATGTATTATTGTAAACAAAATATTTTATAAATGAAATCCTTTTTGTTTATGCAAATGTTTTAATACTTGTAACTTAAAATATATAAGAACTTAGTATAAAATCTTATAAATTTTGATTAAAACACCGATGGAGTTGAAACAGTTTCAAATAGAATAAAGTAACAAGTACACCATTCTATTATACATAACATAATTATATTTCAAAATAACTTTGCCCTCTAAAAGTTCTATAAACCCTTCAATCTTTTGTTGGGTTAGCTATTTAAAATTCCTTTCGTCCGACATGTAATTAAGTCGAACTCTAATTTTGTTGCAATGTGCAGGTTAAATTGCAAATTGGATAGATACAAGGTTTCACAAAAAAAACGGAGGCGCCGCGGGTGATTTTAGCTTCACTCGATTTTCGAGCAATTACACCAATCTGTAGTGAATCGAGAACGGTAATATGGGGAATGATGAAATAATGTGCTATACTTTATAGGGAGGATATGAGGAGAGTTTATGAAGGATATGAGGAGGTTGCTTTACGTGGTCTAGAAGTACTTGAAAATGTTTAGAAATAATTATTTGCTATATAGGAAGTTAGTTTTAGCACGTTTCAGAGTAAATTTTGTTTATGTATTTATTCGTATGAAGTAGCTAACTAAGTCTTTTGTTTAACAATGCAATTAAATGAAGTTTAGGTTAGTGAGATTATAAATTATTTTTAAATATAAACACAATTATTTCTTATTAGGGATAAAACATGAAGAAGCTACAACACTTTATCCTTAGGGGATTAGCTAAATAGAACGGACTGCCAAACGCTACGGTCAAACAGACAAAAAATTAAACGTAGAGGATGAAGCTACAAATAACCTATATTGATATGAAATTTACATTATTATTATCAAACTAACATTTTAAATAAGCAAAGAAGAAATAAACAGTGGTCTGTTACATAAAAGTTTCTACACACGAGTATAAAAATAGCAACTCAATATCTAATTTAGGTACACGAATGTAAGCGACGTGGCGACTTTACGACCTTATAAAGTCTTTGCAAGGCGTGTGCCTAAAGCATATAAGGTGGGCCATTACTTTAGATCATAACTTCTGTTTAGAGGGAGGACGCACCTTCTCCTACAATGTCGGTTAATTTATGGCACGTCACTTTAGTAGTATGGACGAGTCATTCATTTACCACCCCCATTTTGCATAGGAATATTTGTAATTGGGTAATTTGTCTATTGAGGTTAGGGATCTGTTTGACAGAGATACCCTTTGTGTTCCCGTCTGATGACTTCATTCTGTGATTGAAGCACTCCATTTAAGAAGGTCATTTATTTTGTTAGCAGGAGTAAGTTGACTTTAAATAAGTAACATTTCAAGTAGCCCCGTAAATTGTCTACTGACTGTATTTAAGCCGAAGAATATAGTAAATATCTAACATTGTAATTTTAAACATTTAGATATAAAAGATTCTTTCTGATTATTATCAATAAAATTAAATTTTATTACGAAATATACTCTAAAGAAGCCATCTTTAATAGCTAAAATTTCACAACGGAGTCATTTACTATAGTACATATTTACACAGATATCGCAATTTGAATGACTTCAAGTTGGCAAAATTTCGTAATGTTTGCTTATTTATACACGGATCTGCCTTCACGGCCTGCCTTTGATTCCGGCCCCGTTTCGTTCCTGTTGGCACGAGGGGAAGTAAACAAGTGGGTAGGCCAAGTCAACTTTCACTCCCTGGCCGAAAGCCAAACCTTCATGTTACCGCAGACTTCCAACGAAAACACTGAACCAAAATAATTTTTGTGTGTAACATTTCAAATGTTTTTCTGTTAAACTCCTTAGTGGTTTGATACAGGATTTTCAAATAAAAATACATTTAGGAAAATCGCTCGGCAATTGCAAATTGGATGTACAGTCCGTTTGCGTCTCTTTATAACTCGAGTGTTTCAATAGATTGAAGTTTTCCAGCTCGAAGATTGTGGATTTGTATATTTCGCAACGTGTGGATTTAAATTAAAATTCACTGTATCTGTCCTTTTTTTTAAAATGAATTGAAATAAAATTGAGTGCGCGAACTAAATATGTAATAATTTTTTTAAATGTTTGAGTACCTTTGGTGTAGTGAATGTGATGAGTAGTGGTAAATTCGTTACATTTCAATATTGCGTAGAGTTAGCATGTTCGTAGCCGTGGGTTCGAGCCTTACTTGAAGAAATTATATGCATATTTATAGTTCCATTCTTTCGTTCTAGTGCGCGGCGTTAAGGTCCGCCACTTAACACGCAATACTTCCATAAATTCGGCGGAAAGTAGGCAACGGAGTGTCTTATCACTAGGTTCCCTCTGCTTACAGTGCTGTGTGCAGGATACAGGGTGAAGCTAATTTAGTAATGTCTCTACAAATTTAGGATGCATATGAAAACCCCTTTTGAATAATCGAACGAGCATGATGTCGCCACCGCCAGCTAGGAAAGCAGTTAAGACAGGCAGGCTACCGAGAAGAGTCGACATCAAGCCCAACAGTCTTTTCAATATGACGGTTATAATTCTTATGTTTAATAGGTCCAACAACCTACGGTACAAAGTACAAGTAAATTTTGAATTGATAAGAAATAGCTGGATAGTAAGTTAAGAGCAAATTGTATTAGATATTCCATAAATTTAGTTCGCTTAGACAGACTTGATGGAATTTACAAACAAAAGAATGTGCATGTCATGAATGTTTTCAATTCCATATTTATTCAAACCTTATTATCTGTCGTATTATATAACCTTATACGTGTCTTCTTCTTTTTTCTACGAGATACAAAGTGTGTACTATAGAAATAAATCGTTTTGTTTAGCAAGTATTAAGACGATGGTTAGATGAATGATAGATATGAAAGCCAATAAACCCACCATCCAAAATGTTTAAGACCGTGCAAAATAAACTAAGTTGATCAAAAAGCCTTTAAATAAAGGCATAAAAGCTAGATAGCAAAATATCTATATAAATACCGTTCTAAACATAACACAAGTATAAATGATTTTTACAAAAAATTAGACAAAAAATGAAGCTTTGCAGTAATCCCTGCATTATGATGGTAAACAGTGCTGGGATAACACCGGCGGTGACGCGAGCGTCACGTCCGCCATGTTCCGGTACCAGTGTGCAGTACTGTGATTAAAATAGAAACAGATATTGTTAGAGGTCAAAACCTTATCTTAATTATGTATAAGTGATATGTAATAGTCTGATCAACATGCACAAACAAATAATTTTAATTATAAATTAAAGAAGTCCAACAAACATTTTAATATCTAAATTAGATTGGATCTGTTCAATGATAATGTAGTTGCAATGAAATTTATTTTTCTTAGCTTCACGTTGTATACATAACAGGGTGGGCAAAGAGAAATTGAGCCTACTGTTAAGACACACTGTGCCTATTAAAACACTTCCGTTCCCTACTTTTTATAATATTAAATATTTCATTTGCTTGAGTGAGACTTGAAGCCACAATAGGTAGGTTTAATTTTCTCAAATTCATTTTCTAGATTCTAGGTTCAGCGGTTTGAATTCTGAGTATATTTCAATCACTGTTTTATATTCGTGTATATATAGATTTTTATTCAGCTTCATACTGTACCTCGCACATAGGAGAGTGTGCAGAGAGAACCTGGGCACCTACTGTTAAGACACTCTATTCTCCGATGTATCACTACATTAGTATACTAATAATAAAAATATACTATATTCGAGTGTATAAATAAAATGTATTTAGCTTCAGATATACCTGAGATGAACGCAAGCGAGAGAATGGTACGACGCCAATAAAATAATATGACATCGTCGAACATTTGCCGAACAGCTTATCGAAAGTCGCGCATGTTTTTGTTGAATATTACTTGAAAATTGGCAGAATTCCACCAAAAAGTATTTAGTGTTTAGTGCTTTGGAACTAGTAACATTTGCTATTGCAAGGATGAACTTTAACTTTTCAATGTATTAAGGATAGTATTAAAATACCAAGGGTTTACCAGTTGAGGCCAGTCGTGGCGCACTGCAGGTGGCGCACAACCATGCGATTGTAAACGCGATATGTTGTGAGTTATAATATTTTCTACCTCTACTCTACCATTCGTATTAAGACACTTAATTTCTCCACATTCTGCCGAATTTTGGAGGAATCACGTGTAGCACATTGAGGAAAATGTAAAAAAAAAAATATATATTTATAATATTTAAATAGTTTATTGATTCATATAATAACTAACCATTATATCTGTTAAGCTGTTAGTATTTGTTATTTCTATTAGATATAGAAAATCATGCAATAGAACTAGTATATAATTGTGATTTAAATATTATGAAACAAGTTCTTAAATAATTTATATAACACAGTTTAAGGTGTGCAACTTATGTTTAATCCAAGAGTTAAATACAGCAGTTAGGCATAACCTCTTATAGAAATAAACAAAGGAAGCTATAGCTTATCCATATAATAAGGCGCACAATGTAAGCTAGAGACTATTATAGAGTCAGTAATAAAACGCACGCGCGTATGTGTCTATTATCTGAGATGCGATAAGCGTACTGAGCAAATATTGTATACTAGATTCTATCAGTGACGTCGTCCGTATGGTCAAATGAATAATTACGAGTTGTATTGACACATGGGACATACTCCATAATCGATAACATATGACATATACATATGGGACATTTTAAATGTTCGAGGTAACTCTCAGGTACAGTAGATAGAGTCGATATAGTTTTTGAAATGATTAAGGTGATGATATATTGCTTTTCATAGTTACATGAACGATTTAACACGAAAAGATTTTTTTTATTCAAATCAGTAGTTGTCGAGATTAGCGCATGCAACCAAACAAGCTCTTAAGTTTTATAATATTAGTATAGAGTATAGAAATGTACGTACCGCCACGTGGATTTCATTGCCACATAAAAATGTATGTCCTTCTAAAGATGCACATATCGGATAGACATTCTCATAAAACCTTTTATATTATAATGCACGAATCTCAATGCCATTTAAGGCAAATTCAGTTTAGATTTTAGTAAGAGATTCTTATATTCATATAAGTAGATATCTATATACTCGTATGTATATATTAATTTATCTAACCGTCCCCCGTCTTCAGGTCACCGTAGATCAGGGGACAGTGTGTGTGGATAAGATGCCCATATTACCTACACTCATATGAGTGTAATAGTCATTATATTTCGATATTTCATTTCCCGGCGCTGGTTGATAAACGGCGGCTTTGAGTTCCGCCTCCCAAATGACAATATCTCGAAAATTTAATGACAAAATATATCTACTATATTTTGGAATCAATAATCTTAGCATGTTTAGTTCAGATTTCGCTTGTTGAGAATTTGAGTGTTTAAAGTAACCTTATTTTAATATTAAATTCATTTAACGTCGCTGGAAGTAGCTGACGGCAGTTCTCTGTCTTCGATCAAATTATACGACACGCTCACGCATTTAGTTGATGAATGTGTACGCAAATGCGCATCATTTCGAGACAGAATTATATTTATCAGACGGGAGCAAAAGGGACGTGAACGCGAAATTCGTTTTCCGCGTAGACTTAAGTGAGTTAAATCTCCAAATAAAAGGTGGGCTCGAGTCAGCAGTTGTCAGACTTACTATGGTAATGAAGTTGGCGGTCCCCAGTCTCCTCTTCTCCCAAACAAAATGCTCGTTATCTCTCGCGATGATCTAAATGTAAGGGGCTCGTTACCGCCAGTGATTACAGAGGCCTCCGGACACGCGATTGTTTACCGCGATAACAACCTACTGACTTGTTCTGCATTAGTCAATGTCTAATCTACACAAGCTCGCTTTTCAATTCAATTTAATACAGTTTCTATTGAATTTCTGTTTTCAAATATCAGAAATATTAAATTTCATTAAGTATTTTTGTAGAATAGTATCCAGATATAGATGAACAGTTGGAAAGCAGATTAAGTAAAGATAAGTAAACTCCTGTAGCAATTGCCTATTAAAGTTTTACAAGAGAAGATCATATCTTTATTTGATGACGAGATCGTGTAAAAGTTCGAGCTTTGATATCGAGATGCTCATTTCAGTTAGAAAATTATAAATTACATTTGCCTCTAAGATAATTTTAAGAAGATTTACCCGAGTTTGTTGAGGATGTATTATATTAATGGAGTATTTGTGGCGGTTCTCAAATGAAATATGTTTGTGTTTACATTTTCATACTGTGTATTTCTTGGTTTTGCAAATTATTACCTTTGTTTTGCTTTCAGAAGCGGAGTGGTGGTTACTTGATAAAGTTACATATTTTAGTAAGACTTTAATATATAAATGTCTATGTAGATAGAGGCCGTCGTGGAACAGCATCTGACTGAAAACGCGATCGTTTTGGCTTCGATTCTCACTCAAACAAAGTAAGATATAACGATTTGAAGTTTTACTATCCAACTAGTAATGTTTTGAAGTGGACTACATTGTATGTTTGATAATTGATACTCTCTGTATACTCTGCTATGCGGAAAAAATCAAGAAGATGTTTTTTTTTTAAAATAAAAATCGACGTAGAGTTCCGCTTATTACAATTGGAGAACGGAGTGCTTTGACCCTATGCTATTCTACCTATGACATTACATATTTAAAAAAATATAATTATATAATATTTAGGGAATATTTATGTTGAATTTAATTTATTAAAGTACAAAACCATTAACTAATATAGACATCTAGCATAAAAAAAAAAGCTTCACGCTGTATCTCGCACTATCAGGGTAGGCAGAGTAAACTTAATAACCTAGTGTTAAGTTGCTCCCATTAAGACACTTCTGTTCTCCACTTTCTGCTGAATTCTGGACACGTTGCGTGTTGATTGACGGAACTCTACACCGCGCTTTCTGTCACGTTAACAGAATGGGGAAATAAAAAATATTAGACATAAAAAAGTCTACTTTAATTAACAAAGTAATAAGTTATAATGATTTACGATTATTTAATAATAATAATCGGGTAATTATTGGGTAATTATTAAGCAATAATGGCCTTTAATGTAATAGTAATAGTGTTCATTTTATCTTTGAAATCACTAGGGAATCTAATCTCCAGTAGAGCACTTACCAACTAGTCTATATACTACTGTCAAAGGTTGAAAGTTAACTTGTCTCTGTTTTGTCATACATTTTTAAGTCAAGTTGAAGCAAACTAATGTGTACTTAAAGAGACTGCTATATGCACGAAATTATATTTGTTTGGTGTCGTCCTGAGAGCGTGTACTGTGAGGCTTTTAAGTTTTTCACAATATAGCCATTTCATTTTTGAATTAGATATGAGTTCTAAGTGATTACAGAAACCTCGCGGAAGAGATAACAAAATATGTTTTTGTATTTATGATATTTTTTATTAATTAAATCTGTACATCGTGGCGTTTGACTGTCGACGTGATGAATGTGGGTTCTGTTCTCGCTCGGGGGCATTAGAAATGATAAAGAGATTTTAGTTAGATATAAATTTCTCGCGTATACCGGGGTAGGCAGAGGGAACTTAGTACACACGCAATTTTTTAGATATTGAGTGATGAGTATCGAATCGATAGAAAGAGAATCGAATCTACAACGTGTCGTTTACAGGCGCATCCTTGTGCCCTGTGTCACGATTGGCTAAAAAAATAAAAAAAAATCAGCTTCACACTGTATTCCGCACACAGCAGGGTTGCCTACCTTGCTGTGTGCGGAAGAGGAGGAGGCCTAGTATTAAGACACTCCGTTCCCCATTTTCTGCTGAATTCTGGAGGCATTGCGCATTGAGTGGTGGAACTTAACGCCGCGCTTTGCCCCGACACCAAAGCAAAGATATGGAAACATAAGTGTAAATAAATATCATCTCCTCGAGTGGGGTTCGAACCCACAACCAGTAGACTCTGCGGTCACACTTTGTGCCTCTGCGTCAACTGGCCTCAAGAAATAAGCTAAGAATTTAAAATCGGACAAGAAAACGGTAAACGGAATGTCAATACATTGAATTCTCCCTTATATCCTTATACGAGAAAGAGCGTGGAACTATTATCCTACTCATTTTAATATTTCTTTTATATATGTACATAAGGAAAGAAAATACTTCGCAAGCATCAACTTGCTAGTTTCGATTCGATTAGATTTTCGTGAATTCTAGAACATGTACTGGAAAAAAACTTTAGAGCCATCGTAACCGTCTGTCATTGCCTGCAATACTAAATAATTGAAAGGAGGTAGAATGAGATCATGATACTTCGAACTTCTTTACTACAATTTTACTACCGAGTTACAAAATGTAAAAGTTAAGAAAAGACAAAAGTGTTGTGACAATTCTAAAGAAAAAATATTAAATTTTCTTTATGCGTTTGCGATATAATTTTTCTTTAAGTAAACAGAGTCCGCCGCGGTCACCGCAGTAGTACAAGCGTGTGCTTTTAAACGCGATGGTAGTGAGTTTGATTCCCAATGGAGAGACTATTAAATATTTAATTTACCTAATGGAGATCGAATCCACAACCGTCGCGTTTACCGCCCTTTTAATATGACTAATCAGTAAAAAACAAACTGGTTAAGTTTAACTTTACAATAGTGTAGTATAGCATGTATAAGACAAAATCACCGTTAAGCTAAAGGCTAATTAAGCCAACGAACTTCCCTGTCTCTACTCAACGGTGCTAGTGCTAACTTTCTGTGCTTTGGTACAAAGTACAAGCATTTAGCAATAAAATAGATTATTTTACGTCCGTGCATTTTCTGTATATTGCTGGTTAAACGAAGAAAACTTAATTGAGTCACTGTGTTTTTTACCTTTCGGCCATTTTAGACAAATTGCGTAACATAACGCAGCAGATATAAAAAAATAAAAAGTCAGAATTGAGTCTGACAATTCAAAAAGTTTTATTAGTAAAAAACTAATATATACATACATATACGCTAAAATTGAGATAAAATATTATAAACTAGCGGCCCGCCCACGGCTTCGCCCGCTTAAAGTGCATGATTATTGATCTCATAAACAGAATTGACTGACAATTATATTAAACTTTAATAATAAAATATGATTTTTTTACTACATTATAGTAATTTCTATTAGGACATTTGATTGTTTTGAAATTAAAATATATATGAAGCTAATTATTTTTTATACGTATATTTTTTTGTAATATTACGTTCGTTTTACCGATGTAATGTAAGTT
>DVQM01000570.1:0-16231 GCA_018231645.1 Heliconius ricini
CAACCAATCGGTTTTACAGTCACACTTTGTGCCACTGCGCCACGACTGGCCTCCTTTATCAATCTGTCAATTTTTATTATTTAGAAAGCTAGTTCTAGTTATAATAAAATGATATTCACAATAATAGTTTTATATTCTATTTTTTATAAAATTACTATTTGATCATTAATCTTATAGGAAAAAATAAATTGTGAAGTGAGAGCCAAGTAAAATGTTAAGTAATGAGATTAATATGGGTGCCGAGTTCTGTATTCACTCGGGATAAAACGTGATGTGCGTTAGGTTTGGGATGAGTAGGTGACTCAGTCACAAAAAAGCTTGTTTTTAAACGTTAATATATCCATAGTTTAAAATAAAATAAAATAAATAAAAATGTTGTAATTTGGTATATATTCAAAACATGGGGATTTTAATAAATATGCAAAATGTCATGTAAGTAGAGTAATTGATTTACGAGTTATGAAGATCTTGAAACGGTTCGTGTAAAATACACATTTCCAGCTTTATAACTTGGCTGGACACGCTAGTCTTGATGTATTTGTTTATATTATTCCTTTTTAGATTTGATTCAAATGAAGAAATTCAAATGAAACAAATTAATATGAATATTATTAAATTAATAGGAATATTATTATTAATTCAGAGCCAATGCCAGAGAGCCCACACGACATTTCTAATGAGTAACATATAAATCACCCCAATGATGAGCAAAAACTAACCACAAGAGCTAGTTTGTACCAAGGTTTTACAGTCATATGGATTTATTTAATATCCTCAAGAATTGGCTAGCATTCAAAATAAACAAATCATACTAACCCACGCTCGTTCTCGAACTTTGCAATATCTTACTCGTTTATGCTTACCTAGTACTTGTACTTCTGTTGATTCGCGGGATGAATCCGTCTCTCAGCATCCATTTTGAGTGTTTTTTTTTTAAACTAAACAAATTAAATAACTTAAATGACTTCGAAAAAATAATTAAAACGACTTGAATACTACTTATTAATTAATCACACATTTATACATTTTTCATATACATGTATACGTACAATTATTGAGAAAAAATAATTACATACAATTATTATATTGTTTTATATAGAAAGTACGATTATTTTTTTTATGTATTAACAATTATTTATTGTTGTTTTCGTTTGTTAATGTATCCATTAGCTCTTGCATACTATACAAAGGGTATAAAAGGTCCATCACTAATAAAACAATCGATGCTTAAATATTCAAGTATCTTTTTAAACAAAAATATACTCTCTATTATATATATTCACTATAATTATTCAATGTTATTTTTTAAAATCGTGCAAAGAAAAATACTATATGTACCTATAGAAATATTCTTTCTTTCTCTTACCTTCACACTTTGTCCCGTCTGTAGATAGCAGAGGGACGCGGGCGAGAAAATTAAAATACTTATTTGCCTTAGCGTGGATTGAACCCACAGTTGACGTTCACCCACTTTGCGATGATGGCCTCAAATCCTTTAACTTTTATTTTAAAATCACAAACATAAATAAATAAAGAGACCAGTAGTTTAATTTTGATTTAGATAAATAAAATGAGATAAATAAAATGGATTATGTACTAGTATAAACACAAAACACAATATGAGTCGACAGAACCGTGGCACTCCGTTCATCTTTGCGGTTATTTTTGTGTTTCAAATCCGTTTTATTGCTTGTAAATAGGTTGTGATAAGTCACGTTGCTCATAAAAAAACAAACATTCATTTTTGATTGTAAAAATTTGGCAAGTCAGTAAGTTCAATTGCAAAAAATAAAACAAATATAATATGACGTTAACAGTAAATTTAGCAGTAAATTTAACATGCATTTCGCATGGATAGGTCATGTTAGATGAGAATATGTCAGAAACTCCACTGACACTCCCTGAGCGGGCTCAAAATTATTTCAAGCATAAGTGCTTCATTGGTAAGCTATACACGGACCCCTTTGTTAATATAAGATGTACTAGTTAATCGTCCAGTGCGTTATATCTCTAAACGGCTAGAACAATGTCTATGTTTAAATAAATGATTATATTTAAATTAATTTCATTTACACTATCTGTTGAGTAAGTACGAGGAAGTTTAGTCCTGCAACAAACGCAATATTTTAGAACTGGACGAAAATAGTTGGGTGTAATGAACATTTTTCTTATTACGTCATATTAGGTTCTCTACATCATCAAGATAAAATGTATGGTAAATAAATACGTATAGTATGATTAAAATAATAAAAATCATACGAATGAAGTTACAGGAATCAGCCAGTATACTAAAAAACCAGTAAAGCATAATTCCTTATGGCATTACACCTTGTTTGGGATCACTGGGCATCCAATGGATCATGAGGATTTTTGTCGCGAATGTACTCCGTATCCCGCGCATAGCAGGGTAGGCAGAGGGAACCTGGGAGTCTAGTGTTATGACACTCCGTTACCCATTAAGACACTTCCTTTTCCCACTTTTAACCGAATTCTGGAGGCCGCACTTTGCCTCGTTACCAGAGCGAGGAAATGAAAATGTGAAATATCTAATTCCCTTAAATGGAAATCGAACATACACTCTGTCACGGTTTTCACGCTTGTATCCTTACGCCACAACTGGCCTCTAACTATTTTAAAAGAAAAAATACTTAATTTTTACCACATCACACACGATAATTTACGACATTTAATATGCGCGTGCGTTTATTTAATTTTTAATGTTGACATTTGCTGAGTACCTGTCATGTAAGTCTCTCGAATTGCTACATTACGCTTTCGCTCACATCATATATCCTTCAACATTTTACTCTTTTTATTACTAAATAATTGACAATAGTATGTTAAATATTTAAAAAAATATCAATTTAACTTTAGAAACGTTTAATTACTCCATGAAAACAAATAATCACCATAAGATCATACTAGCTGTATAATAAAACATATGCAATATTTAGAAAAAGAAAATTAAATTATTCACATATTATTTCTAGGTAATATTTATAAATCTGATAGTTAATTTGTCGTATAGATTTTACATTTAATTTTTCTGTAATGTGTATTATGTATCTACTTAAGTAACAAAAAAAATCTTCTATACGGTTTCACATCTTTTATCTAACATTATATAAATATGTCAACGCTCGCGATCAGTCAGTTATGGTCTTTCTCAAATATAAATTAGAAGTGACCCACACAAAACAGTTTAACTTTAAATAAATACCATAGATTTGATTTAGGAAATGAAATAACAAAAGACGTACATTGTTTTTTTATTAAATAGTATAAAATATTTACAAAATTATATTAGTCAGGTAAAGAGGCATCCGGAAAAACATATTATTCTCTAATAAATCATAGCAATTTAAATCATCGTGTACGAGCTCAAATCACAAATCTATAAACCAAGAAAAATATTATAAACAGACACTCATCAGGCAACATAAAAATAAGAATGACCCTGAGTTTAAAGATAAATTAGCTAAAAAATTCAAAAATACTGATTAACCAAATAATAATCGAGGTGTTGACGCATAATTAGTGAGTCTATGATTACATATGGCGGGTGTTGCCAAACCCGCCGTGGCCGGCTTGAGAGGCTCCCTTGTTGAAGCCCATTTGGAGGTTCAGCTCGGCGTTATGCGCTCTAAGCTGTTCTTCTGTAAAAGTTCTTTCGTTCTTGTCTGCCATTTTAGGACCGAGATGTGGGCCGTTGAACTCTGGATGTTTTTGAGTCTGGAAGTTGTTATATAAGGCTTAAAAAATAAATATTATAATATTTTACTATATTGTGGTTAATAATGAAGAATATATATTTTATAATGATCAGTCTCAAATAGTGGAAAACGCTAATGTCTTTGAAAAAGAAAATAAATAGAATAGAAATGAAATTAAACAATTAATAATTACAAAACAATTATTACACAACAAAATTATATGTACCATTGTGGAAAACTACTTACTATTCTGCCCAAAGAGTATAAGCACAAGGTGACTTGAGGAATGTTACGCCTTTCAAACAGATCAGCAGTCTGGAAAATTTCTTCCTCTGGAACGCCATATTTTTTAATGCCTGCTTGAAACCTGGAATTTGCCATGTAATGGTAAATACATATTGCTTTTGTTATGATTTGAATTTTTTGGTGCTATAGTGAATATATTATAATAAATAAATATATGTACATATATGATTGACCTTTGAATATTTTCCATAAGTTGAAAGTTGGTTCCTCTCTCTTGAATTTTTTTAACCGATCCAGGAGCTAATTTATTAATCAGCTTGCACAAAACAATACCGTCCTTGAGTATGTCCTCATACGCGCCTTTTGGTACGGGTTCTCCGAGCACGGCGTAAATCCAGTTAAGGACTTCCTCCTCTTGTTCCTTGTTTCTAGCCTGAAAACATAAGTTTATGTCAGAGACATAAATAAAGACAAGTGTTTTGAACTACCGCCATAAAATATCTGCTCCAGTGCCAAGTCGTTTGATGGTACAGCGACCGGATTCCAGAATCATATCCGAAAATAACGTTAACGCAACCTAACGGATGTTATCTAAATGATAGTTCTGGAAATCTAAAAGCTTTGAAGTTAAAAGGCAATGATTCATTATTAAATGCAAATTTATGTACATTGTATACAATAATAAACAGAGAAGAATCCTAAAATTATCGAAACAAGAAACTAAGCAAATATAATGATCGTGTGTTTTACGAAAACAAATAATCTTGTCTAAAATTAATCTAGAAATTTATATTAACACAGAAATGTAATAAAATTAAAGCTAATTAAGCTTACAGGCATCTTGATTTGAACAATTTGTAATGAGCACTATTTGGACGAGTGTCCTGATCCGTATCAAAATGTGGACTGCTTGTGGATCCGCCCGCCCAGAGCCGGTCAGCATCGGCGGGGGCGGCGGGCGTCATTCAGCGAGTTGTTTTCAACGAACTAAAGTCAAGCGCATACGTAATTATAGCGATTACACCATAGCCTATCAACCTACGATTGCATGATAAGACATTTCAGTATTGAGGTTTTGAGACAAGATTAATTTGTGCAATATTAGCTATTTCAATCTTGACGTTGTATGAGAATATTAATTTTGTGCAATAATGATATATGTAAAATTTAACAGGAATAACCCATTTAGAAACATTTTTTTTATTATTTTTTATAGATACTTGAGATTGACTGTCGCGGTGCTCAGGACTTTATATCTAAAGTACTTTCATTTATCGATAGAAATTTTAGGATTTGTGATATTTAATACTTGCGCTTTTAATCATTTACAAAAAAAAAAAAAGTTTATCAAATCTAATCTGATCCAACTTCACGTTGTATCCCTAGCGTGGCAGACAGAGAGAACGGAGCGCCAAACGCTACGGTCATATAAAAATTAAAATGTTGAATTAATGAAAATTTTATTACAGATATTGTCTTGCTATAATATAAAAATACATTATTAAGTAGGTACTATACAAAGTACAAACATTCTAACATCAATATATCAAACACTAATACTTCAGATTGGAATGCCATTTATTATAATTTGAAATCAAGCGCATCGATGCAGCTATTATCACCATAAGGTTGTTACATTAAAATTAAAGTATACTTCTTTAGCTTCACACCGTATCCCGCATATATCCTGCCAGAGAGAGTTTAGTCTAAAGACACACTTTTCACCGAAGTCAGGAGGATTTCCGTATTCAATGGGAATCAAATCCACAGTTCGCCGCGTTTACAGTAGCACGCTTGTGCCACTGCACCACGACAGACCTCAAATTCAAAAATAAGAATCATAAATTAACTTAGATAGATATCTATACTTTTATTTATTTCGTTAGCAACAACTACATTCAACAAAAATAGAACTGAAACCCAGATCGTTGTGAAAGCATAATATGATTAATTTCATCGTGTTCCCGATTAGATCAATCTGTATACATATTCTCCACATTGAAAAACTAAGTAATAATTTAAATATCAAGTCCTCGTGCCGTGGTCATGAACTGAGAGCACACTGGACAGTCTGTCTGTAAACGCGATGGTTGTGGGTTCGATTTCCTCTTGAAAGAACAAACATTATTTTTGATTTCGCTGTTCCGGTGGTCAATTTCTTGAATTTGAGTGCAAACCGGAAATATTTGATACTAGGTTGAAGATTCTATGTGTAAATGAAAAAAAAAACGATTAAAATCCGTGACGATTTCCAAGAGGAGGCGGAGTTGCGGCGCGAGGGCACAGGCGTGCTACTGTAAAAACGACAGTGATGAGTTCGATTCCCACTCGAGGATTGGAGTATTTTGTATTTAAATTTTCTCATTCTGTAACGAAACGAGCGGCGTTGAGTTCCGTTACTCAGCAAAGTCAACCATAATGGACAACGAAAGTGTCTTATTGAGAATGGAATGCTTTAACACTAGGTTCCCAAGTTCCCTCTGCCTACTTCGATTATTTCTTTTTTTATTTCTTTAGAAAAGCTTTTACATTCAGAAGACCTTGTCTGATTCTCATTAAATAAAGACCAGATTAGCATAACACATCTGTGAAATATTTGTTTGTACGTCTGTCATTAATCCAGCAATAATCTAATATTAGAATATTTTCGAGTGCACTCGGTGATGTCAGAACTAACATTGTTGAAACATTTTATGTCGAAATAACGCCCAAGCATATTATAATAGTTAAAATTAATCAATTTTTTATAAACTCTTAATTATAAATGAATAGGTACATGTATAATATCGTTGTTGTTAATTTTCTTAAAGAAAAATCATCTGCAACACCTATTTAAGAAGAAATCATATTTTTATAACAAAGATACGAAAGAATATAACGATATATACTAGTATAGTATATAATACAATTACGAAATATAAATTCTTATGTATTTTAAAAGAAATAACACTAATAAATTATAATGTATAAATAGCACTCAAGCACTGGCAATTGTCCAATCAAATTTTAACTACGCGCAGGCACGTGCTGGGAAACCCCTTAAAAATTTGTATTATTTATTATGACATTATTATATTTCTTTTTTGGTTAAAAAGATAACAAAATATATCAATATAGGTTAACAACTATATACTACATACCTAACATAATTTTTCTGCCTGTTTCAAATTAGGTATCTCTCCTATAGAAACAGTCTAGTACAACACGGGATATTTTATTTCCTTTCTTTTGCAGAGGTTATTCGAATTGCATCCAATCCAATGCATCCTAATACAGAGCAGATTTTTCAAATCAAAATTTATTTTCTTAGAAAATCCTATCTTTAACCAATGTTTTTATGGTATATAATATAAATTTCTATAAGATAAAATGTATTCCTTCTCTTCAGTGCGCTGGTAAACGCGAGCCTGAAAAAGAACAAGAGGCACAGAGGTGGATAGAAGCTGTTATAGGAGAGCAATTCCCATCTGACCTACCATACGAGTTGGCTCTTAGAAATGGAATTATTCTGTGCAAGCTCATGAACAGATTGCAGCCAGGCATTATCTCAAAAGTCAATGTTTCGGGTGGAGACTACAAGTATATGGATAATATTAGCCAGTAAGTTTTTCAGTAGTTATAAAAATATGAAAAAAAATATTCGCTCTCTCAAAATAGAGTTCGTTTTTTTATTACTCCAATTTCTAATAAACAATTTTATTTTCAGATTCCAAAAGGCCTGCGTTAAATATGGAGTACCAGACGTAGATCTTTTCCAATCTACGGATTTGTGGGACCAAAAGAATATTGCGTTAGTTACGCAAACAATCTTTGCTCTAGGCAGAACGGTATTAACTTTTTTATGATTGTGTTTCATACATCACATAATGCTATAAAATAATGGTAGTCTGTAACAATGTAAAAACATATAATATTATTCTTTTCATTCAGACGACAATCAAAAAAGACCACTTTACTTTATATAAATAAATATCCGATGAATGACGCATATTTTATTTAATTTCCAGACATACAAACACCCAGAGTGGCGTGGCCCCTGCCTAGGCCCGAAACCCGCTGAAGAGAACCGCCGTGAGTTCAGTGAAGATGTTCTGCGTGCAGGAGAAGCTGTCATCGGCCTACAGGCTGGTACGAACAAGTTGGCGTCCCAGTCTGGCCAGAACTTTGGCGCTTCACGTAAAATCATTCTCGGAAAGTAATGTAATAGGATGTCAGCATGAGCGTCGGAGTAGAGGTCATCAGTTGGTCTGTGCCCACTCCAGAATAGTCTAGTGCCCATCTCAGAATTATTACTAATAGAAAACTACCCTGAAAAAATAAAAAAAAGCTTTACAAGAACATATTTGTCCAAAGCTAACGTTCAAGATCCTTCTATACGCCCATGGATATCAGAATAATATAATCTTCTGTATCTATTGTTTTGGTGTTTCAAAATGTATGTCAAGTAATGCCCAATTTTTTAAGTTACATATCATAAAATTGAAAAATACAATTATTATTGTTGTAGATGTATGATATATTTTAACTTTTGTATAATATTACACTAGAAATTAATAATGTAGGCTTTTCTAAATGAATTGTGAACATTTATACTATTTTATTAAATGCTTATTTATTTTATAAAACTAAAATCAACTGTGATCTTTGAGTGTAAAAAACAAAAATCGTTCGTTCAAATAAATTACAAATCATATAAGCATTATATAATATACGCTAATATAAGGATCAAGTATATAGATAAATATAACTTTATGATTTAATAGATTTTTATTGATTTCATGAAAATACCTGTATCTACCTACTTTGAATATTTGTTTCCGTTTGAGTGCATAATGAATATCCATTTTCAATTCCTAATTTTTTATTAAAATTATCAAACGTCAAGCCAGTCGTTAGTTAAGTCACCTATCTGATGCTATTTTTGCGATGACAAGACCAAGGTTAAATTAACAATTGATTTTTTTAGCTTGATGCTGTTCCCACATATTGCAGGGTAGGCAGAGGAGGAGAGGAGAAACTAAATAGATATATATAGATAGAGATTTATATGAAATTTGTGAATTGACTTGCGAATTGATTGAATTATTTTGTTTATCTTGTATTTAATTAAATTAAATTTGTATTATTTGTCCTTGCGTTTGTTGTTAAAATCTACACAATGTTGGCTTTTATAGAGTATAGTGTATCTAAAGAGTTTAGTGTATCTTATGTCATCTACATTATCATCAGCGGCCAACTTGTCGGCTGTTAGACATCCAATGCAGAGGGAAGAAGAAAGAGAGAGAGAGAACTAAGAACTAAGTAATTAAGTCTATTATTATTAATAAAAAAAGTAAGCTTAAGATGTTTCCGTTTATCATTTTTCGCCCAATTCGGGAGGCATTGCGTGTTGGGTGGCGGAACTCAACACCACCCTTTGTCACCAGAGCGGAAAAATGGAAATATATATTTAATTTTTTCAAGTGGGGATCGAACCCACAACCTATCGCGTTTACAGTCACACTATGCTAATGCCACATCGGTAAGGCACTGAGCTTCATGTTTGACTCGCACGGTACAAGATAAAATTAAACATAAGCGCCATCTATGCTTTGAACAAGTAAATAAGAAATGTCAACTTGACATAGTTACGTAAAGATGGCGGAATAGTAAAAGAAATATTCAAGGTCACCAATAGAGGTGTACTACGACGATTATTTAAATGTACACTACTGAATCGATTAACTAATTGATTTATAATAAAATTATAAAGTAAATTTTGACAATTAAATTGGATATGGAATTTTTAAATCCTTTCACACATACATTCTAGAGCCGTCAGACCAGAAAAACTTTTTGAAAGTTTTAATATATGATAATCACATAAAGCTTTAAAGGTCTCTTTCTTATAATAATTAATAATATGATTTATTTTAAAATATCAATTTATACATTTTTATAACCAAGATGCATAAAAGATGCATCTACTGTAAAATAAATCCTTAATAAGTGGTCAGAATTTTTTTACACTATTAAATCAATGTATTTTAAATAATAATAATAAGGATAATATTATCATTAATAAGGATAATATTCATCATTCGGTAATCATATGATTACCGAATGATGAAATAGTGTTTTTTTGAACATTCAAAAGTGATATACCACGTTTACAAAAGAAGAATACTTATTTAGAAAATGTATAAATAATGAGATACAAGATTTTTCAAGATTGTTCTTATCGAACTACGTAGAAATTCTTATAAGCTTGTTACAACTAATTTATATTGTTAGCATTTTTTTAGAGAGATTTTCAAAAAATTCCGGTACTTAAATTATTAATAAGTATTTTTCGTTCCTAAGTTTTCTTCATAACAATGAAATATTGTTTTTAGTATTATAAATATTAAATAAAAATCGGCTTCATGCTGCTTCCCGCAAACAGCAGGGTAGGCAGAGGGGACCTAGTGTAAGATACCCCGTTCCTCACTTTCTGCCGAATTCTGGAGGCATTGACGCCAGAGCGAAGAAATGGAAATATAAATTATTATTTTGTTTCTCCTTCATAATTCTCGGATGAAAAAGAAAGAATTCGGTCCGGTCGAAGGCTTGCGTGGGGGCACAGTTCCAACACGTAGAGGCCCCTTAGAGAATATACAAATGTTTTACTGTGACGCATCAGCCGGGATCCATCTCTGGGTAACCACAGGTAATTACTCAGAGAAAGTAGCCAGTTAATGCGTAGGAATTATGGAAAATGTTTAAATCTAAACTAAGACTATGGAATGGATTTTGGATGGACTGGCTACTGAGTGAGACTAACGGACGTCCACCTTTTCACTAGTCTCAAATTGAATGGTTGGCGGACGGTGACTCGCCTCCCACTAGATGGGCCCCCATAAAGCGGTGTAAAGCCTTGGCCGCAACATCGGCGTGGTCGGCTAAAGGTGTAGAGAGGTGTGCTTCGGTTTTATCATCACGAGGAGCTCGTAAGCGAGTTTCCCCGCTATTGCTATATTATCCCCGCAGAATGAGCACGTCCACCCTTTCAAGCATATAGCTCTTGCGCTCCACTGCCGGCCAAGATAGGCCAATTATTATTATTATTATTAAAAATATAGTAATTTAATAATTATAATTATTACAAAATAAATCTTTGTAAAAAAAGATTACGATAAACAATTTATAGTGCAACCCCATATGGCGTATCATATGACTGACACCATACTAGAACTGACATACCACTTATTACATATTTTAATTTAGAAATCCTTTTTATTCTGATCTTATTAATTAGAGGAAATTAAAAGAATAATGTATAAATGTTTTATTATATATCTCATATTAATTGGAGCGCATATCATTAATCAACTACTTATATTGTAAAATTCATGGCTAGAGTTTACAGTTTATTAATCATATTCAGATTCTAAAGTCTCATTGCTCATGTCATCTCGGAGATTAGTTACAATTTAAAAAAATACGAATTATTCTATATTATTGTAAATAATCCTACTCCTCTTATTGTATAACTGCTTTTCGACATTAATGCAAATTTGCAAGAATCTCTTCAGTCCTCAGCTTTGGAATACTTGCTTAGCGGTGCCCTGTAATTAAAATAAATTATATGTCTATCCTATATCTAACTTCCTACCAACTTTACACATATTATTGCGGGAGATTTTTAAACTTACTATATAACAACATATACGACCGACTGACCGACCGATATATATAGAAGACCTTACAATTGTCTTATGACAAACAGAACAAAATTAACTACGTCTTTTTTGGATGACTTTTTTGTATTTTCCTGGCGTGAACTGTAAGTCATTGTTGTCGCCTTCTTTTAGAATATTTCTTGTTATATTAAAGCTTACAAGTTTAAAAAGTATAAATGATCAAATGTTTGCAAGTGCTGTATAATATGCAAACAAAATGTCAAGTTACCTCAAAAAGTTACCTCATATATATATTTTTGTAAATTCTTAAATAAAACTACAATTACAACAGAATAAGACGTCTGAATAATCAAAACAAGTAATATATAAATCTACATATGAAAAGCATTTAATACATATAAATACATATGACATCAGCAGTTCGGTGACTAGGAACTAGATGAATGAAGTTATGATACACAAAATTTTGCAAAATTTTTGAAATTGTCTGTTTTGTCCACACGCGCTGCGTTAGGTTAGTTAAAGTACAATCTATGCACGTGAATTTCAAAACGTTCCATAACTTAACTCAAGGGGCACATTTTAACGATGTATTCAAAAACTACAATTACAATTATCATCAAACTACCTTTCTGGCATCATCGTATCGTTCATAACGTTCTTGAAAAATTTGAGAGTCGTAAATTTAACGGACTAGGACAGTAGGACAGGGTTTCCCAACCTTTTCTTGATCAAGAACCACTTTTATATCATTCTTGGTAGGAGGGGCCATTATACATGTAGGTATAATATAAATTTACTGTGATAATCAAACAGAAACTTCGCCTCACCATCCCCAGTCATAAAATTTAAATCGTTCGCGGACTTCTGAGGCTTCGGACTTCGGAGGCTTCTGCGGACCACTGGTGGTCCGCAGAAGCCTCATCCTAGACCACTGGTTGGGAACCACTGGTCTAGGATGACTAGCTTTACTACGAAACACACTTCTGACCAGTAACTTGACAATAAATATTGTCAAGTTCCAAAATTTGCCAAGCCTCACTATCTGCCAAACATCACAAGAAAATTATATAAATTACTCCAAATAGTTTTGTTCTTGAAGGTTAATGAGTTAAGATTCAAAAAAATAAATAAAGAAAAGACAACTTACAGATAAACCAAGACTGGAACAGCCAAACAGTGCTTTCATTTAATTAGTTTCATATGTCACCAGTCACCAGTTACCAGTTATTCGATTATATCGATTAATTGCGCTTACAAGAAAATATACGGACAACACTATTATTAAATAACATTAATAACAAGCTGGCGAGTACTTGTTGTGGTTTTCAGACCATTTGTTACTTATTTGTGAAATTAAAATTTTAAATTGTACTTTCAAAAATATGCGACCCTACTGTGAGGTTTCAAAAAAATGATAACCTTCGGTGCCTCAAATACATCCACGGGTCCGGAAGAATCTGGTACGAAAATAATAAATGACTGTCAAATATGAAATTACGTTTTTATTATTTTGTTATATTTGAATGTACTATTATTTTTAGGCGACGTAAGAAGCATTTGTGAAAGTATTTGTAGTGATGGATCGAATGCAACAGTGCAACCAGGGTCAAATCAAAGACCCCGAATGGACATTGCATGTGTATTGGACGTGACCCAAACATTGAACCTTGCTCACAGAAAAAGAGCACTGGAAGAAGTTCGTCTAGCTTCTGATCTTGTAAATGCAAACTTACACCACATCCAAGTAAGTTAAAATGCCTTTTAATGAAATTTTCATATATATATATATTAAATATGATATTTAACTAAGTAGCGACAAAATGTTATTGTTATTCACTGACATTGTTTTTATTTAGTAAAAAATCTTCTCTATTCTTGCAGGCATATATTTGTATGTACATATTCATCTTTACAACTATTTTTTTTGTCTTGTTACCATTAAGCATATGAGAGGTTAATTATTATTGATATAGGTTAATTATTATTGATATATGAGAGGTTAATTATTAATTATTCATGAGAAATTTTTTTCTATAGTCAGCATAAATCTATAATCTGATATAAAATTTTAATTAAGAATTTTATATAAAAATACAAGAATATTATGACACAGCAGCATATCATATAAATATAAACGTGATGATAGTAGGTTTAATTCTTATAACGGGGAATAGTTTTTAGTACATTTCCTTGTTCTTGTATCAAGACAAAGTGCAGTCTTAAATTTCACTTCTCAGCCTGTGTAAATAACTGTCAATATAATAAAGTTGTCATTCCTTTAAACAGTTTGAAAAACTTGACTTTGGTGAAACAAGTGTATTAGACACATTTTACAATGCTGATGTGGCTCTTGTGGATCTTAGTCTACAAGTACAACAAAGTTCTTTGTTATACCATCTTGGGGTTCGAGAGAGTTTTGATATGAAAGAAAATGTCTTATTATACAATGATGTGGATTCTGATGCAACTTTACGACTTAAGGTGAGTACATTTATATGACTTACTTTTATTATTATTTTTTAAAACAAATTACAAAATTTATATTTACATACTGTAGTGTGACAATATTGATATGTTGATTAACTGAGCCACCACTTATCAAAACTACTATACCTGTGCAAATTAAGGGTTCTTACTCCTCCTTGTGCTCTATTTTCATGAACTTGTTTTGATTTGTTACTTGTTGTACAAGACACTAAAAAATATACAAGATTTCTCCACATAAAAGCCAAATCTTAATTAAAAATAGCTTAACATAGGTATGGATAAGTTATTCAAAGAATTACAAAAGACAAAGTGATAAAAAATTAAGATTTTTTAAGTGTTATATATAATTCCTGTTATGTTTATAAATAAATTAATTTTTGCTTATGAATAAACACATTGAGCTAAGTCAAAGTTTGATAATTTATAAATATGATTATACAAACACCAATTAATTTAAATAATCAACACAATTGTATATTACAAATTATAATTGCATTTGTTAAAACTACTAAAATTACTTATTTATAGATTTAAATTTATATCATTTAAAATTAAACTATGTTTCTCACACAAAGGCATTCAAAACATTTTTTTCTATCTCATAGCCTTTTGACATATTTTCATTGTTGTGCATGTGATTAACTCACAAAGGAGAATTGTAATAGCAAGGCTGAAGATATTATTCAATTCTGTTAGCAGACAACTCCGCAGTTATATTACGGTGCATAAAGGCTATATACTTGTATATGTAGAGCATGAAAGGTATTTGAGTAAATTTCAGAATCTTATATCTATTTTTATGTTTAATGAAAAACAAAACGCTAAAAGAAAAGATCTGTATCAAGAAATAACATTTTTTTATAATAAATTATCATTATGCTATTCCATCCTACTCATTTATAAATATCTTGTTGTTAAATAAAAGTAAAGAATGGCAGTCGTGGCGCAGGGGCACGAGCATGCGATTGTAAACGCGGCAGTCCGTGGGTTCAATTCCCATTCAAAGAAATTAAATATTTAATATTTTCATTTTGCCACTCTGGGTAACGAGGCAAGCGCGTTGAGTTTCGCCACAGTATATTGTGCACAGTACTATATAATTTTTTTTTTATGCAGTGTCAGAAGCTACAGTTACTAAACAAACAACAAAACATATACAGTCACTTAAGCCTTGAATGATAATATCAATAGTTATTACTCTCAATTTCTCAATTGCTCTATGCTAGATATGTCACATACACAAAACCGTATGCACATTGACTGGATTTAAAGTTTAATACTTTATTAAATCTTGATAAAGGTAATGCTATAAAATTAAAGATTCATTAAAAATATAAAATGTTGAAGTTTTATCACCAAGTTAAAATCATGGGATTTTTTTGGCTGCTTATCTTAATATGCTAAAATAAACATTACAATTAAAAGATACAACAAATTCAGTATTATGGCAAAATAAGGTCTATAGAGATTTAAAAATAGATGAGGAACTATAGAGTTTATTAAAAGTTATGTAAATTTCCGAATAACTAACAACAAAGAAACCTATGATGCGTACGGACCTTGTTCACCTGTTCCTTTGTTCAATTATTGTCACCTTGTTTCATGTTAGAATTATGTGAAACAATTATTTCATTTTATTAGGCTTAGATCTCCAATGTCTCCATATAGTATATTAAAGGCCATTTGTATTATTCAAATTGTGTAATCTTTAATAGATATTTGTGGTTTAGTAATGAATATCTTTTCTTATTTAATAATTAGAAATTTAATTATATTTTTAAAAATAATGGCTTAAAAATAATTGTAGCTTTAGGAATATCTTATATTAGTACAGCAGTGTTTTATTTACAGATTACTGAGTCAATTATCAATTATATAAATTATTATTATTTCAATGTGCATTATAATTTTAGTATGAGACAATATTTTGTTACCTGTAGGTATGTGTACTTGTTCGTAGAGCGAATTGTACTGTGGCAACAATTTATATTTTGCTATGTGAAAAGTCAATAATTCAAAAAGTAATTAGATAAATATTAAAATATAAGTAAATCAGCTTCACGCCATATCCCGCATACAGCAGGGTAAGCAGAGGGAACCTAGTGTTAAGACACTCCGTTC
>DVQM01000571.1:0-16229 GCA_018231645.1 Heliconius ricini
AAAATAGTATTCATATCAGTTTCTAAGTAATACAGTAAAAATACATCTAATATATCTTTAAATATTAGTATTTATATTATAGAATAAAATTAAAAATGAAACTTTTTTAGACCTTTATTCTTTATTGCACGAAGTACTAAAAAATACATTTAGAAATTTTATTCACCACTCATCTTTAGAACATATCTCATCCAGCCAACTTCTTCTTTTTTTGAAAGATGATGTGGCCATAGATCTTAGTAAATGGTTTAAATTTCAATTGGATATCTCCAAGCGTTCCTAAAATAAAAGCTCTTGACAGACAGACGGACAACATAGTGATCTTATAAGGATTCTTTTTTTCCTTAAAGGGTTCCGTACCCTAAAAAATAACAATCAATAAGTAGATATCTGTAAATAAATATAAATATAACTTAGTAAAGTTATCTTTTTGCGTTACCTTCTCATATATTTTAGTGTGAGATTTTATATTTAATCCAGGAAATAACTCACTAAGCCCGTTATATATAATCACGATTAATTATCATCACATACGGACGAATGTGACGTCGTAAGTGTTTCTATTCTTTTAAATGATATAAGCGATGGAGACCATTTACTTATTAGATCTCGTTTATATTTACCGTAAACATATAAAAATAATAATTTTTGTGAAAAAAAATATTCCATAGACAATTCTTTTCATAGCTCAATGTTATTTAAATCTAATATATATAACATATAAAAGATACTTTAAAATATTAAAAAGACCTCAAACAAGGTTTTTAAAGTAAATACCCTACGTATAGTTAATAAGGTTATAAGAATCTAGAGGGAATATAAGCAGTAATAAAAAAGCAATTTAAACCACTTTACCCTCTTGTATTGTATCTTTGAGAACTATAAATCCTTGCCTAAAAAATTGTTGTAGATCTTTTTGTGCAATATCAATATGTTTTATTTATATGTTTCTAAATATTTGGATGATTCATGAATACTAGGCATATTTGAGGCCAGTCGTGGCGCTGGTGCACAACAGTGGTTGTGGATTCGATCCCCACTCGAGGAAATGAAATATTTATTTTAAATGTATAAAGCGCGTCGTCGAGTTGCAATGCCTCCACAATTCGACGAAAAGTGGGGAACGGAGTGTCTTAACACTAGGTTCCTTCTGCCAACCCTGCTGTGTGTGGGATACAGCGTGAAGCTAATTTTATTTATTTACTAGGGATTTTACGCAATGTTTGACAGAGATGAATCAAGCATGATGTCTTTCCTCAACTTTCTAAAGGATCTGTCATGTTATGTCAAAGCTTTGAAAGGAAAAATAAAATAAAACGTCCAAAATATTAATACAAAACCAGTCTTCATCTGTGACCTTCTCTTATATAATTATGGCCTCAGCAAAAATACACAAAGTTCTTATATAATACAGTTAATCTAATTGGACATAATATTTTCTAACCACTTATACTGTGTTTTCTTTACCTGAATTACTTTGCTTTTTGTTATATATTTTACCATCAAAGAATTAGAAAGAAACCTTTAAATATCAAAAAAAAAATTTAACGATAGGTGAACCTGTATATCGATCTCGCAAGGAGTATGTACTCGTAAACAGAATTACGTAGGTAAAAGCATTTATATCGTTTAAAATTAATTATTTGGTCTAAATAACTAAATTTGGTTGAACAAAAATTAATAAAAGCTAAAGTATGTCCTTTATTACACAAAAGTAAAAAATAAAAGATATTTTAAAACAAAACAGACGCTTTTCATAAAAAAACTAGCTTTTTACTAAATTATAAATTGTTTAAAGAATATCAGAACATTATATAATAGCCCAACGGTCTAGAAAATCACACGTGCGAACTGTATTTTGTTGTCCTTGTTTATGTAAACTCATATAAGAAACATTCACAACATATCAACAATATGACCCCAACAACATCACATCTCCAAATGACAAAGCATAAATAATAAAATATAGCGCATATTTTATTCGTCCTACAAAATGTGAGGGCGAAAGACTACACGAAACCTCATTTTTATTTGAAAATTCAGATAAATACTTAGATTTTACAGGGCAAGTGAAAATGACGTTATCAAAACGAGTGACTTGCAGCTCTTAGCCGAGATCAAGAATTAAGGGTAGGTAAACCACAAATGAATTATCAGGACAATCTGTTTGCCAGTTTTCTTTTTTAATTAATTCAATGTACGTGAGCCTCCTTCTCTTCAGCGGATTTTATGTTTGAGCTGACTAATAATAGGGTAAGATTACAAGCGCTTACTTTGTTGAACTATGATTTTCTGCCTCTTCTTGTTATATTAATTATGAAAGTAAAGTATATAATACATTATTAATTAAAAATTAAATCAGCTTCATTCGCTGTATCCCGCACACAGTAGGATAGGCACAGATAACCTAGAGTTAAAACACTCCGTTCCCCGCTTATCGCCGAATTTTGAAGGCATTGCTTGTTTAGAGTCGGAACTCTACGCCACATACATTATTAACTTTCCTAGGTAACAGATATCTAGCTTACGCCTACAGAAACAATGGTAATAACGTCTACAGAAATAATCGTAGGGTGGTGATAATAACATTAAACTTGCATTGCATTGAAATATTATGGTTTGCCATTCTGCTACGGGTGTAGATATTGAGCAAAATTCTTTTCTTAATATTAAAAGGGTCTACCAATGGGCGTTTTGTATATAGCTTCTACATCCGGTTCTTGACCCGAATGTTAAACAAGGAAGAACAAAAAATTAAGAATTTATTTGAGGTTTTTCGCTATTAAAATGTTTAAAGAAACTTTGAAACGATGGATTCAGTGACAGTAGAATCGATATGCCACGTCCTAATAATCTCTCCAGACAACATTGAGATTTTAAGTTTTTTTTTAAATGTTCTTGATATTTTATATTAACAGAGTTTTCATAAAATGTAAGGAATTCTTGTTAGTAGATAATTATGTACGTAGGATTTATGTTGGTAAATATAAATCTAATATTTTCGAAATTCAATTACGAAATACTCTTTAATTACTGGTAGTTGAGTTTCTTGTAATTATAGAGCAAAACAAAGTGTGAGTAGATTATTTGAAAACTGAATTATGAGCGTTCTTCACTTTATATATTGAAGTGTTGAAATCTGTAGCAAATGCAGCAGACGTTTTCTCAACTTCTTGAAATTCAACAACTTAGAGCATTTATTGTAATGTAATGTTTTGTGTCAAGTCAAGATATAACTTAGGATATATTCAAATTTTTAATAAATCATATAAAGAACGAAAAGATGAAACTTAAGACACTCTCTTCAGAAAATGGCAACGATATTTCAAGCTTAATAAAAAACTTAAATATTCTGTACATGTATTTAGCAAATCCATAAGTAAGTTTGGATTTCTATATTAGGCTACTTTTTCTATTCAAATTCACTGGTATGGTATAAAAAGGTAACTTACCTTGAAAAATAAATATGGGATGGCTTATTCTGATTTTATAAATCGTTCTTTCTTGGCATTGAGTAATGATTGTACAATCCGATAGCGGTCTCCTTTATTAGGGATTTTTATTAGCTTAGAAATATGATATTCTAAGAAAAATATACTCAGATAGATTAAGCAAGTTTAAATTGTAAAATGTACTTTATTAGGTATTCTGTGTTAGAAATTAAAATTAAAATTAAATCAGCTTCACGCTGTATCCCGCACACGATAGGGTAGGCAAAGGAAACATAGTACAACGCCGGACTTTTGCCTTGGTGCCAGAGCGAATAAATGAAAATATTAAGAAATCATAATTCATATCCTAAGGGGGAATCGAACCGACACCCGATGACCGACCGACGTTTCGTCACACCCTTTTGCCTCTGGGCCACCAAGGGCCCAATGATCTGTGTTTGTTTCTACATTAATTTATTTAAACCATACTGAGTACTATAGTATAGAAAGTCTAGTAGGTAGGTAAAAAAAATCAGACTGTAAAATCGACTGGTTGTGAGTTCAATCTCCGCTCGTGGAAATTTATATTTTCATTTCTTCGCTCTGATGTCGAGACAAAGCGGGGCGTTGAGTTCCTCCACTCAGAACGCAATGCCTCCAGAATCCGGCGTAAAGTGGGAAACGGAGTGTTTTAACACTAGGTTCCCTCTGTCTACCCTGCTGTATGCGGGATACAGCGTGAAGCTGAAAAATATTTATGATGGATTGAAAATATTGATTACCAATAGGTATTTATATTACAAAGAAAACCCATTACAAACATTTATTTGCAGTTTGCACACGCATAAAAATTAAGTTTATCGATTTTTTAAGTTGTAGGTACAAAATTCACATAAACCTGTCTTACACTGGTCCCAAAGGTGTGTAAGTATGTACATATTAGTAAATATTAAAAAAAATTAAGTCAGCTTCACGCTGTCTCGCTCACACAGCAGGATAAGCTGAGGAAACCTAGTGTTAGGACCTTAAGGCCGCGTATTGTCTCTACACCAAAGCGCAGAAATGAAAATATTAAATATTTCATATCCTCGAGTGCGACGAACCCACAACCGTAATTACAGTGATACTTTGTGCAGTTATAATTTGTAATAACCATAGATATCTTACATATTTTTAAGCAACTGATATTGTCTCATACTTGAGGTTTGTATAAATATGTTAAAATACATTTTTCAGCGTTAACTACGTCAGTTTGCAGATTTAAATTCCTTGCTGAAGGAATGTTCGCATATTGAGAATATTTTAAGCTGGCGTGAACAATGTGTGGGGTTTGGTTATACATATATGTTAGGAAAATAGAGTATGAAGTGTTTTGTGTCCGTATTTTTTGTGCCTATGTTAATTTATATTTAGTTAGGTATATAGCAATAAATTTATTGGAAATGTCCATTCAATAACCTATTTATTCAGAGTTTAAACATTCCGAATTCAAGACTGGGAGAGTTTAGCGATGAAACTCTGCGCCGTGCTTTGTCTTGTCAAACTATAATACATCTAAGTCAAACTGCCCAATTGCTTCACGATAAAAACATTATATTGTATATCTAATTTACTAACAAGCTGCCAAAACTTAGTGTACATTGTCTAATCTTAGTTTTACCACCTGTTAGAACTCAATTCCCTTTCATGCAGAGGTTATGTAATTTACAATTTTGAAAATAGTATATAGTAGGATAAAACAAAATGATTTCAACTTATTACGATCGTAGCTTATTAAAGGAAAATAATGCGGATTCTGTATCCATTTGTACTTTTACTAAATATGTAAGAACTTGGTTTTATACTTTCATAGCGAAATAATAACGAATCTTCAACAATTTCATGTAAACTGAATGATGAAGGAAGATGGATTTAACGTCGCATTTATCTCATATTTAACCATTACAAACAATTTTTATTTTGAGTTATTAATTGAATTAACAGTCTTTATTAACTTTAGTCAGATGTTGTCTTTAGTCAGATATATCACAATATTTAGTTACTAATAATAAGTTATTATAACTTTATAAGTAAAACAATATCTTTTCAGTATTTCTGTTATACACATAGTTTATTTTTTTTAATTTACCATACACTAGAAATACTCGCAATCGAGCTCTTAATGCATTGAACATAATTAAGTTCATGCCAGGCGCACCGCAACGCCAAATACATTAGTGGCGCTTGCACTCTAATATTGTTTACATCAAGCAATACGTTAATTAGTCTGAACAAAACCGCAACTAACAAACGTATTTTTAGTGCATTTTAATATGATTAACTAGCCTCAAAGTTAGGTATGATAGATATGAGCTAGAGGAGTTTTGTCTAAGAAGAATGGGTTTCTAAGAAAATATATGTATCAAAAATACCGCTGCTTTTTTAAATTTATATATATCCCGCCCATAGCGTGGTAGGCAGAGAAAACCTGGGAATCAATTCCGTTGCTCATTTTTCTCTGAATATTGAAAGCATTGCGTGATGAGTTGTGGATCTCAACGCCGCGCTCTGCCCCGTTAACAAAGCGACTGGGAATTGAACCCTCAATCTATCTGTCTTGTGCCTGTGCGCCACGACTTTTCTTAAATGGCGCTGCTTTAAAGGATAACATTCATTATAAATAAAAATCACCTTGCCAAAGCATTGTATGTCAATGTGGGAAGGGACAAGACTGGAAAGATGTAGAAGTACCTTACCAAATAGTAAAGACAACGAATTCACTTCTTCTGCGGACCACTGGTAGTCCGCGGAACATTGGTTGGGAACCACTGCACTAGAGAGACGAAAATTTGGTGCCACATTCAATTCAAAAGAGATTCGAGACAGGTCTGATTGATAAAATAAATCTGATAAACAATATGGCAAAATCTACACACTAAATACAACCTAGAAATACAATATATACTCATACATGCCCATATATCAAAATGCAAATACAAATATCTCTAGGGCTATTTGGAAGAATGTGGACAAAGTGAAATATTAAATTTTTTAAGCTAAAAACAATAAATTACTTGAATTTTCACCAGGACAAACTCTGCTTAGAAAGTGCATTAAACAGAAGCACGACAAAAACAGCGACGTAACCTATATGAAACGTTCCTCAACCACTAATACGACAAGACGTCACCTGCCATTAACTATAAAAGCAGGTGACGTCTTCTCATCAAAGAACATCGATCTCACTGCTCAGCAAGGATGCTTACTTTTTTAGCTTTACGCCGTATTTCGTATACATATATGTTGCAGGGTAGTCCGAGAGAAGAGTGTTAAGACACTTTGTTCTCCGCCTCCTGCTGATTTTTGAGGCAGTGCATGTTAGTGAAAGCGGTGAAAACACAAAATCTCAGTCTACGGGGACAAATATAAAAATCTCAGCTATTTAAAATTTAAACATTCTGACATCCAAATAAAAAGAAACAATCCTAACGATCACTGAAAGTGAACAAGGAGAAATGAACGTAATAATAGCACTCTCTCTACTTTCATGAGGCTGGCACCAAATATAATTGAATGAAAGCGTCCCAACCAATTCAATCAATATCACACTAACTTATACCAAAAGGCTAAATTCACCATAATATTATTGTCCTCGCATTTTGAAGCTTTTAGTTTTCATTTCAGGCCGGTTGTGGCGCAGGAGCGTAGTGTAATAATCAAGACTGGTTGTGGGTTCGATCCCTACTCGTAGAAACAATTATTAAAATTAATATTGCCGTTTCTTCGCTCTAGAGTCGAGGCAAAGCGCGGCGTTGATTTCCACCACTCAACACGCAATGCCTCTAGAATTCGGCAAAAAGTTGGGACCGGAGTGTCTTGACACTAAGCTCCCTCTGCCTACTACGCTGTGCGTGACGCTAATATAAAAATATGTAAATTAACTTTTTAAAAGATAAGAGCCACAAATATTAATTTTGAATCAAGTCTTGTAAAATTTATTAATCAGTCTGAAAATGTTCTACATAATAAAAGGGGAACCGCCAGTATTAATTCGCATTAATAAGGTTTTATGAGCAATCCGTAAAACGCCTGAGGGTTAATTAGAGCTTAAATTACACGTGTAGCGTTGTACGCCGCCCCATACAATACAAAATAATTAAGAAACGTCAAGAGCATGATAATGCCATCAACCGACACTGATCTAATTCCACATAAAAGAATATTAAAATTGATGCGAGAGTAGGTAATATTTTTTTAATTAAAAATTATTAATCGAGGCCAGACTTGGCGCAGTGGCATAAGCGTGTGAGTGTAAACGCGATCGGTTGTGGGTTTGATTCACACTCAAGGAAATGTAATATTTAATATGTTCATTCCTGCGCTATGGGTTTCGAGGCTAAACGCGGCGTTGAGTTCCGCCACTTAACTCGCAATGACTCCAGAATTTGGCGGAGATTGGGGGGGCTGAGTTTTAACGCTACGCTCATTCTGCACACCATGTGGGATATAGCTTAAAGCTGAAAAAAATATTTATAATTAGCGGGCGCGCGCAGTTTCGCCTGCTTATTTGCACCATCAAGGGTGAATTCTAATAAAAGCACGAAACACGTGTTCTTTGAAATATTTTTAAGAGTCTGAATTTCAAAATTTTATAAAAATCGGTGCTGATTTAAAAAAAACATGCATACACACTTTTAACCCTTATTTCTTCCCTTTAGGGTTAAAATTTTTCAAAATCCCTTCTTAGTGGATGTTCAGATTATAAAAATAAACATCTGTCCAAATTTCACGTTCCTACCGTCAGCGGTTACGGCTGTGCGTGCGGCTTAATTCAGTCAGTCAGGTACGTGTCCATTTATATATAAAGACAGAAGATAGATTATTTCAAGTACCTAAGGATGTGTTGCTTATAGTTGCTTATAGTTACTAAAACACTAGTCCTCAACCATATTCAATCTAAAGAGGAACCTGTGACCGTTTACTACAACTATACGTAAGAATGTTTTTTTTTTAAATATACAGAGTGGAAGCATCAGCGCTCCTGTTACGATATTTATCCATACCTGTATTTCGTGTGACGCAGCTACGCATATTTACCAATAACGATACCAATAACGATGATCTTTTACTATTCACAGAAACTTTCGCTAAAACAAAGTCTTCAATATTTATATCGTTGGTGTTTAATTTCATTTCGTAGTCATCATACATACAGGTATCAGTATCTTCATTCTCATCGCAGTAAATTGTCACTTCCTCTTCTGATTCCAAATGCATTTTTGAGTCAGTTTCTTGTTAAGAAAATTTCAGTATAGTTTTGTTTTTCTTTCACGGTATTTTCTTATTTATTTATAAAAAAAATCTACCAAAATTTCTTTTTAAAATAGCTCTGTTAACACATATTTTCAAAGGTGTGCCCATTCTAAGCTATCCCCCTCTCCCCTACTATCGGAAAATAATTACGTAATAATGTTTTTTCAGTAAGCCAACTAAGTAAAGATCTTATTTATCATTGATTTATCGGATATATTCGGATTGTTATATTTCTGTTCGATATATATTTATAAAAACATAGAACACTACTTTTAATAAATTAGTTTGATTTTAATTTTTAATAAATTTACTTATTACTTAAAAATATAAATAAATATACCGAAAATATCGATAGCTATATCTTTGTACGTAAATACCTATCTATTAGCTAACTTTAAACCACTTTAAAGATATATTCACACTTCTATTAAAAGCCATTGTTTCTTAATCATAATTCAAAAATGATTATTTTGTTACTGTGACTTTTTTCGAAAACGTATAAAAAATTCGAACGTAGCGGAATTTGAATCGGCGCTTCTTGGAAACCGTCCAAGTAAGGAAGGAACCGTCCGGCTTAGTTGATCAGCGTGCTTGAACGATTTCAAAGAGGCAAGAGGTGCGAGTTCTAATTTATATGTTTTTTAAACAATATTTTCCTTACCTAAGTGTGGTTATTCTACACATTATAAAAATGTAAAAAGTATCAAGTAAATAATTATATTAATCTCAAGAGTATCAAAAACACCTTTAAAAATATTATTCAATGAATATTGCTCTGGCTCGTGATGTGTATAGTGGTTAGAATCCATTGTCTGTAATCGTGAAAAGCCCAAAATCTTTTAGAGATTCAGAGGTGTTGAAAATTTTTTTTAACATTTTTTAAAGTGTTATTCCACACTTAGGAAAGGAAAACGTATAATTTTGTTTAAAAATTTCGACGTAGCTTGATGAGATACGTTCTCACTACGGCTAGTCTACGGCTTAGTGGTCAGAGCGCCTGGTGAGTTTCCAAAAGGCGCTGGTTCGAGTCCCGCTACGTTCAAATTTTTATACGTTATTCAAAATAACTATTTTACTTTCTATAATACTATAAAAATTAAAGAAATCAAAAATGTATTGAAATCCCGTAGCTCTTTCGAATCTATGATTTTCTTGTTGATGGCTTTGTTTCGTTAGAAAATAGTACATTAAATAATAATAGTATTAAATAATAATAGTGTTTAAATAGTACATTACATTGTGAATATCATTTATCGGGATTTTAGAAAAAAATCATAATAGTGACGCTAGCCAACATGTCAACAAAACTTACCTTATATAGTCCAGAAGGTGCACAGAATAAAGAAAGCAAATAAATAATAAAAAAAACTTACCCATGTCATCTATAAGCGGTGCCATTCTCAGCGTGACGCCTACCAGCAACAAACAGAGGAAGAGAAGCAAACACGCTGTCACCATGATAGTGTACCTCGCGCGTCGCGGTAGCTCATCGGGATCTAACACCTGGCACACAAAATTACATTATTATAAACTTCACGCTTAGCCCATATATAGGGTGGAGGAAACATTGCGTCAAAATATTCCATTTTCCAATTTTCGCAAGAGTCCGAGTCGTTAATATATGTAATACCTAAACCAAAAAAATCGAATTAAATTATACATATTTCGTCTACAAATTCGATAAAATTTAAAAACCTAATATTTATTTCAGCTTCACATTGTATTCCACACACAAAGCAGAAAAATCTGGGATACTTCCGTTTCCCACTTTCCACCGAATAATTTAGTTTTTTTCATGATAAGCCTAAGAAACTAACATAAATCATTAAAAAAAAGTAACATTTTTAATTAAACATTAAAAGAAATTCTAAATAAGAATTAATAGCAGCGCGGCGTTGAGTCCTGCTACTTAACACGCAATGCCTCCAAAATTCGGCAGTAAGTGGGGAACGGAGTGTCTTGACACTAGGTTCCCTCTGCCTACCCTGCTGTATGCGGGATATAGCGTGAAGCTAAAAAAAAATTATAAAAAATTAATAGCATATAAATTAACAAAAATAATCACTTCAACAAGTAACAACCTTAGAAGCCTAAATTACCAATAAGATCATCATCAAGATTTCAATATCATGTTTTTGTTTGTAACCCTTGTAGGGTTACAAAGAAAAACATAATATTGAAATAGAGACACACCACGGACTTTTCAGGAATCTTATTTTGATAAATATTTTTGCAACCCTCCAATAGATGGCGGTATAAAATTCTTAGCTCAATGTAATAGATGTCACTAGCAAGCACGTTTCAAAAGACACTAGCGCCTCATTTAATCATTCAGTTATATTATATACTAGCAGCCCTCGTGCGGCTACGCCTGCTTGAAATATAAGTATATCCATTTAAATGTATTTAAGCAAAAAATTTACTAAATGCTAGTCGGACTCACCCACTAAGAGGTGTATACCTATTTTAGAATTGTAATAGCGAAATACTAAATAGGTTTTGATGATGAGAATAAAGTTAACAAACTTAAGTTTGATGGTAATATACACTTATTTATTTGCAACTGAAATGCGCTAATAAATAACTAATATTTTTTTTAACTTTTCGGATTTTTTCCTTTATTTGTATTGGAAGATCTTCGTTCTAAATTTCATAACTGTAGGACTACGGAAAGAACACTATAGGTTTTGATTACACAGTGAATTTCCTACAAAATGAAGCAAAAACGACTTCTTACAAAATATAAGATCGGAGTAAAAGTATTTTCGTATTATTCATACAAACGAAAATATTTTATTTAGGTACATTTTTTTATTTATTTATAATATGTATGTGCCGTTTTGATCGGAGACTTGTTGCCATCTAATGGGTAGTGCCATGATCCCATTCCTGTAGAAATTTTACGTTTTGATTTTAAAACATTTGACAGGTAGTGTTCAATGTTCTTTTGAGGTTAGTTTTATGCTTCCTAAAGAGTTCTGCAATGATCGAAATAGGTGGAAATCTGGTGGAGCATAGTCAGGGCTATACAAAGGATGCACTAACATATCCCACCCAAACTCTCTCAATTTTTGCGGTGTGGCTATAGATGAATGCGGTCTAGCGTTGTCATAGTGGAACACCACGCCCTTTCTATTCACCAGCTCCAGTAGGTTTTCATCAATTGCTTTTTTTAATCTCATCAGTTGCTGACAGAAGAGGTCAGAATCGATAGTTTTACGTGGTGGCAAAAGCTCGATTCCTTTCCAACCCCACCATACACATACTCTGCTCTGAGTGATACTTTGTTCTGAGTCAGGCCGGGATTTGCCACGGTCTGTGGAGCTTGTCCATACTTCTACCATGATATTTTTCGCACATTCTTATCATAAATCAATCATATTTCCCGTAATCAACTGATTAGGATATGGTTCGGATTTTCTACGTTTTAAAGAAGAGTAGAGCAAATGGAACTCGTTGCGTTAGGATTCTTTCAGTGAGATCATGTGGTACCCAAATGTCAAGATTTTTGCTTGAAAAACAATTGAAAAATGAAGCAAACTAGTTTTTTTTTTATTTATTGCATCTTAAGTCATATTTAATGGTATTCAAACCAGCAAGTTACATTCAGTACAGCCAAAGAGGTTTGATAACTTATAATACATTTGAAAATAAGAAAATACTATTGCCCCAATCTATTATTAATAAATTATAATTAATTTCTCCGAGTGGGAATAGAATTCTCAGCTGTTGTGTTTAAAGCCAACGCTTAAGCCACTGCGCCACGACGGCTTCATTAAATAGTTTTCATTTAATAGTCTTTTGAAATTTTTTTTTTTAAATTTTGTTAATCTATAAATTACTGTACAGTTTATGTTGCTATCTGTATTTAGGTACACCATTACTACGCGTGCACGGCAAGCGTAGTTTTTGCCGCGTAAACTCCGCGTAAATTACTAATATTATAGCAATTAGTTAATTTTGTCGAACTAAGTACATTAAATTAATATAGCTGTTTGTAAAAAAAATAAACCCTTTATGTTCGAGGAAGATCGCCAAAGTGAAAACGGCATTTAAATCGGTTAAGCCGATTCTGAGATTAATGATAACAAACGCAAAGACAAACAGACAAAAATTAAAGAAAATGTTTTGGATTCTACTACGTTATTGAAGGTCCCCAAAAACATATTTTTTGTGTATATCTTCCATATACCCTATTTTCCTGAAGCTAACTCTTTTCGACTATCCCATTTGGATAACAAACACTTTAGCATTCTAAAAAAATGTTTAGTTGAAAAATGAATAATTGTTGTTGGATAGTCTATCTAACCCTACTCTATATACCTATAGTCTTAAACTATATTATATCTTTTTCTTAGAGCCTTGTATATCGCATATCAAATATCATTTTTAGTTAAAACTCACGTGTATAACTTTAGCTTGTTCATCGATAGCCGAAACCAATAAAGTACGATGTTTTCTAGGCTTGTGTGCGTGTGTGTGAGCATGGCGCCGTCGCTTGCGACGTCGTCGTTCCATTTCCAACTGCTCTGGACTATTTAATTCTTCCCTGAGAAAAAATAGCAAATGTTAAGAATTAAACATATTAAGAATATAAGCAAAATCAAGCATTATTTAAATTTCAGTGTAAATAGAGTATAATTTACAAAATATTTTTATATTTTATAAGTATGTTTTGTAGAGACGGAACCTATGAAAAAGATATTGAATTGGAAACGACGCATTACTGCTGGTAGTGGTGCCTTAGCTGCATTGATGAGAGGGCGAAACGTCAGCACAGCTACACAGTTGGCTATAAACGCTGATATAGGAGCAATAATGAAATGCTTTGGAGGTGCGATCTCTTCATAGGAAATGTAAACTTAGCCGGCTGAATCAGCAATGAAGCGAAACACATAATGGCAGTTCCGATGCCAGTATATCACAGTGATAGTAAAAAAGAAAATGACCAAGTGTTTTGGGCGCGTCAAGAAAGCAAAGAAGTGGAAACCTAGTAAGAGGAACAGATCCCCTTGCATCTTTACTGCTTTTTTGTCTCTATTCTTTTAACTTCGTTTGACCATTAAGAATTTTCGGTGGAAGTTCATGTAAAAAGTCATAAGATCTTCCAAAGGTCATGTATGCAGAGGATGACGACGTGGACGAGGAGGGAGAGGTATGCAGAGAATTGGAGCTCTCTGGATAATATAACCAATGCTTATTATGTTCAAAATATATCCTTCTATCTATCATAAATATCATGCTCAAGTATAACTAACATTGTGAATGAATATACATAAAAATTTACAAAAATATGGCTTCGGTACGGGCCCCGGGCCCGTCTCTATTTTATAAAATTGTTGATTTCATTTATGTTGTTTGAGTTAATAGCTCTCCATTATATCATCAAAAACAGCGTTTGCCCACGTTTTTTATCTTCTTTTACTGCTTAGTCACATATACATATTTTTACATTCACCAGCGGGAGATCAAACACAAAAATAAGATATTAAAAACTAAATACGTGACGTTTCCGTGTAGAGGTGGAGTACACCTCTAGTATTTATGTTGTTAGCATCTCTGTAGGTTTGGTTAGTTTCCTTGAGGCGCGGGTTCGAGTCCCGCTACGTTCAACTTATTATACGCTTTCTAAATAAATATTTTTCTTTCTTAAGTGTGGACTAACACTTAAAAAAATATTAAAAATATTTAATAAATAGCTTTCTCTCTTGCCAGACGATTATTCTTAGTATTGTTCGCTTTGGGTAGCGGAAATTTGTAAAAATCTCCTTACAGAGATGCTAACAACGTAAATAAGTTGTAACAAGCGTATAAAAATTTCGATTAAGCTTGTTGAGAACGTATGGCTTAGTGATCAGAGCGCCTGATCGGTTACCGGGAGGTGCGGGTTCAAGGCCCGCTACGTTCAAATTTTTATATGCTTTCTGTAATAAGTAATCCTTAAAAAAGAAAGAGCTGGAACTGGAATGAGAATTGGTACATGTTCCGAAGCTGGAATGAAAAAGCTGAATCTTGCTCTTCATTTTTTCCGGAACGTTATATCACTAGTACAGATTAAGAACAAGCAAAAGATGCGCCGCGCTTGACGGCCGACGTCACACCTATACTGTTAGACTGAGATCCCAGGGCCCCCAGACCTACGTCATTATAGCAAAGCTAAAATTTTAGGGGATTAATCAGTGCCTCAGACTGAAAATTAGCGCCGTCACCTACATAAAAATAGAAACGCTCGTAAGAACATGTAAAAAACTATAATTGTTGTTACTAGATCCTTTACGTAGAATTTTACTAATGCCAGACGTTTTAAAGGTTCTTTAAAAAAATTCAAACTACGTTATACTAGCAAGCTTTAATTTTTAATATATTATTTACGTAGTATTTCAGAATGCCTTATATGCACCCATACCAATCCGACGGCTCAATTATCCTCCGAGACAGAGTTGAGTCGAGCCGAGTCTGGCGGCCCAGAGTCTCGAAACGCCGAGAGGATTTGTTTATTGAAAAAGGCAATGACAGTCCAAATCTATGTCGCAACAGGATTATTTGCCCTTAGTTGTCACTGACTACTTCTGCATAGACTTATTCCAGTGGAAAATGATAAGATCTCCGCCAGATTCCGAGATATTGTTTATTAGCTCCTCATAGCCAGTTTTTCATACCAGAGCTGAGTACGGAAAAAAAAATTAACATTATCATACTTCCCATTGGGGACCGTGACGTCATTAGACAATGACGACTCCAATAATTATTATTTTAAATAATTTTACTCTATTATACCCACCCACGGTGTGTGTGTAATTTGAGCTTTTTCTTCTTATTTTGCTTTTGGATTTCATTCTCACACCAATATGACGGAAGTCGTTCACCGGTGTTACCAACAATTGAGGCCTCTTCTGGAAAGAATAAAAATATTTTAATACAGATATATATATATATTTTTAAGAAAATATTGGATTACAATATAAAGATTTTAATAATATTTATACATATATGTACCGGCGTACCTCGTACAGTATTGCGGATAGTGGATATACTATCACATATTAAAAAATTAAGAATTTAATAGTAATACTATATGTTCTGTTGGTTGTTTATGTCATAGGTTCCTTTCTAACGCATATATCAAGTATTCTGTGCGCATCTAAGAGTTAATATTTTTTCTCTCTTCTCTATATTATAATATTGTTTTAAAAAAAAATATCTACTAGTAAAAAAAAACTTAATATAAATATAGTTAATAATGACTATTTATATTAATTAAATATTACAGTTGAGGTTAGTCGTAGCACAGGGACCTCAGGTGGTAGATTCGATTCCACTCGAGGAAAGGTTGCTCCGGTAACTATGCAAACCGTGGCGTCGAGTTCTGCCACCCAACAAGCAATGGCTTCAGTATTAATGGAAACGGAGTGTCTCAACATCAGGGCTCTAGGTTCTTTTTGCCAGTCTTGCTATGCGTAATAACCAGCGTAAAGCAAAAAAAAAATACTGCGACTGAAGTCACTT
>DVQM01000572.1:0-16219 GCA_018231645.1 Heliconius ricini
AACCAATCGGTTTTACAGTCACACTTTGTGCCACTGCGCCACGACTGGCCTCATCGATAAAATTTTAGTTAAAAAATGAATATTATAAAAGAAACCTCACACAAGAAGACACTATCAAAACTGATATTATGAAGCTCAACAGTATGTTTGTCGTATCTCGGAAAGTACTAGTTCGAATTGAGAAATTATTTTTGTGTTGAATTTTGTGTCCATTTGTCGACGAAGGCTATATATAGCCTATAATATTATAAATTTCAATGTAAGTTTGTTTGTTATGCTTCGATGATTGTCATGAAACTTTGCACACATATTCCTAGAAGTATTATAAAAGCAATGAAAGCGAGATAAAATGTAGATTAAGGATGAGAAAATTTCAAAGAGAAAAAAAAACAGACAAAATATATGTTATTCACAACTAAGTTCTAAGAGGATGTCGATTTGGCCTTCGAAGTTACATATCGACGATACTGAAGGAGGGTTTGTTATATGGAGACCTTTTCTGAAGGACAAGCATGAAATATTTAATATATTTTCCATGTATCTTAGCGATAGTTCTACCGTAGGAAAGTTATTTAACATGAATTCGACAAAATGTTATAAAGATTAATTTTATGATCATAAAATGATCACTAAAGTTCACTATTTTCTTACATTTTTTTTTACAGCGTCACGCTGTATTTCGTTTGTAGCAGGGTAGGCTAAAGTAGCTTATTACACTTTCCAAGGTTCCGCTAAAATCACCGCCACGCATCATCAAACAACGGAGGCATTGTGAGTTGGAGTGGCGGAACAACGCTTCAAAGCGAAGATATGAAAATATTAAATATTTAACTTCCTCGAGTGAGAATCGAACCCATAACATGTCACGTTTTGGAGTCAAACGGTTGGGCCCTTGTATCACCATCTACGCTCTGTTAAAATCTTACATATTCAAAGAACGAATTAAATTTTTTCTCCAATTACCGCCCAAGACTGCACATATTGTTCACATAATACCAATAATAAAACATTTTAAATTCCCTCATACAATTCGAGCCTACAGTCTACAACCGCTACTTCCACTTAATAAACTTTAATCACCAATACCAAAACCGACATGTTTATGAAACAAAAATGGGGGGAGGGAAATGAAGCCAAAACAACAACAAACAACGAAAATCAACACGCAACACGAACTTGAAAAACGGCCTTCGAATGAATCACTGTATATAGTGAGTCACATATTATTGGCTCGATCCTACAAGGGGTCACGAAAAACGCTGCTACTGCTACTTAATACTTCATTTTTTTTTAAATACTTAATTTTTAATGTAATTTGTACAATTTTTTTACTTACAAAACATAGTCAAATAATATAATGTTAATAATAACAATAAATCACAAATAATAACGAAGATTTTTGTCAAATAAACGCCATAAACGTGTATTAATGTTATATAACTAAAAGCCACGACTGCGTACGAATGTAAACGCGACAGGTTGTCGGTTCGATTTCCACTCTAGGAAATGTAGCTAAAACGTTTGTTTGGTTTGGTTGAATGCGCTAAACTCACGAACTACTGGTTCGAATTGAAAAACATCTTATTGCCTCCCATAGTCAATTTATCGAGGAAGGCTATAAAAGCTATTATATTACATCACATTAATCGTTTCTACGTAACCCACTGTTACCTCTGCTTAGTATGTGTCCTGTGTTGTGTGACATACATGACATTTTATGACATACATGGCCTTTTAGGGTTAAAAAAAAATCCATTCTGCATTAAGACACTACCGTTATTTAGATAAAGTTAAGTCTGAATTCTTTTTAGGAAGTTGAATTTTCATGTAATGAATTCATTTGTTAGTTCGAGATATTGGCATAGTCATTCCATACACAATGTTATATAAATAAATTCCTGGACAGATATTAATAATATTTTTAATACTTTATCATTTTCAGTTGTTTGTAGAGTAAAAGGTAAGTGGAGAAAGTGACGTAGTAGGAAATTATTTCCAAATTTAAATAAAATATAAAAGACCTTTTAAATAAAATATAAAAGCCGTTTTCATGCTTCTAACAAATGTGACCTGCTCGGAGATACAACTAATCACAGGGCTTTATTGGTGGGGCATTATTCAACCAATAAACACATTTCTTTTAATTTCTAGATATTGTAACCAAATTATAAAAAAAAATGTAATGCCACAAATAGGCATTTAAAACTTGTCATAACTAAAAACTGTTATTTATCTCAACCGAGTCACCGTGGAGTGAACAAATAAGTTTAACATACAGTATATATTGCATCATATATATATATATATATATATATATATATATATCAATCAATAAATAAAATTACAAAAATGAATCACACTGGATGCATTTTGATATAAAAATGTTGTTTTAGTACACATAATTAGTTACAACTTTTTTAGGCCAAAGATGAATGAAAAACATATAAACTCTTTTGTTTAAAGTCTCTTGACTACAGGGTGACTCATGATTATTTTTTTATCAATGAACCAGATATAAAGAGAAAGGGCTTCACCCCTTTATTTTAAAAAAAGCTTTAAATATATAATTTATTTTTATGAAATAAGTAATAAAACCTGATGTAACTGTAGCATACTATTAATGTCATTAATTTGAATTATTTAGATAGGTTTATTAATTGTTATAAGTATATTTGTTATTTTTATTGTACTTAATTTTATCAAGTTATTATAATTAAGAAACAATAACAAATTTAGGAAATGAAAAAAAATGGAACTTTTAAAGTAAAAAGGTCTAATAATTTCATGTTTAAAACTTTTATCATAATGAAATATTAAATGTTTGTTGTTTAAAGTTTCACTTATCAGAGTATGATGTGAGTTTCGCATTTAATCTTTAATGTCTTAGAAATTTTATTTCTTCAGTGACTGGGCATTGTTAAAGGCTTTAAAATAAATATTTGTTTCATTTAACTGTCCAAAAATCAAAATCATCATCACAATCCCACATTTAGAAAAAAAAATCAATTCACTTAAAAACTTAAGAAAAGCTGTCACCCATTCATTCAGCTTTGTGGAAAAAACAACTCACCCATAAATCCTATTAATGCTGGCGCACTCATGGTTCCCTCTCAACAAAAAGAAGTTTTCGGGATATTTGATCTTGTACGCTAGTAACAGGCATATCGTCTCCAGGGACTGCTTGCCGCGGTCTACATAGTCTCCGAGGAACAAATAATTTGATTCAGGTGGAAAACCACCATATTCAAACAGCCTTAACAAATCATAGTATTGTCCATGAATGTCACCTGTAGACAAACAAAATTTTATATATTGTATATTTCACATAGAAGTTGATAAGAATGGACATATATGTATAAGTAAAAGAAAGCAAAAAAGAAGAATTAAAAGAAAAACTAATGTTAAAGCAGTATACTCAGGTCTAAAGAATTTGGTCAAGATATAAAAGCAGGGCTCCACATCAACACTGCGCCATTGCTACAGTATAGTCTTTATTTCTTAGCTATATTGAAATTAAAAAAAAAAACAACTTCATGGTTTTCCCTAGTGGCAGAGGGAACCTATTGAACCTTATTGAAATTTGAAATACATAAAAAATGTATAAACAAGTATTGAGCATAATTACTTATTTTTGTATTATTTTCATTATTAATTCCAAATACATATAATATTCTAATATAATTTAAATTGTATACAAATGTGTTATTCACATACTATAAAATGGATACTATTATATAGTAATATATGAAAATATTAATATGCTTTAGGTAGGTAAGTTGTTTATTAAATCTTTTTATTCAATTTATATAGTGTTTAGTATATATTTATTTTTTTAATAATTAGTTACCACCTTAATTTGTTTATTTAAATTTATTTCATTGAAGTATCCTCTTAACCTTCAACTGACATTCGTTAATTGTAATTTTATCATATTATTGTATTAAATAATAATGTGGTATATATATTATATACCACATTATTATTTCTTGAATTGAATTTTTTAATTTTTTTTCTTTGTCGTTTTATTATAATAAAATGTAAATAATTCTAAAAAAAATACAAAAAATGTATTAAGCTATGCACACCTAACGCACTTTATAGATAAAAATGTAATAACGCCTTTTTAGATTACTAATTTCTTGCTATTTAAATATAAGGTGATAATTAGATGATTTCACCGAATTTCATAAGGAACATTCAACTTTTAATTTTATTTTTGAAGTTTAACGTGAGTAGTTGTAAAATCAATTTATTATAATTTATAAACAGGGTAAATGTATCTACAAAACTTTATTGAAAGTAGGCTTACACTTAGAAAGTTCGAAAGCCAATTTATTATGTGTAAAATAAAAATTGAATTAACGTTAAAAAAGAACTTACCACATATTTTTAACGGTGCCTCTAACTCAAGTAATATCGGTTGTGACAAAAATATCTCTCTCGATTTCAAGCATAGCCCTTTAATCTCGATTTCCGTTAACTGTACATTCATGCCAGGCTTCTCGCCTCTCACTGAAAATAAATATAAACATATCACCAACACTAAACTCACTTGCAACACTTATTTTTGTATCACAAAACTAAATACATAATAAACAATCACAAAATAAACACTTTTTAAAAACTTCTTACAATATTTGTGATTTACCTTTTAATAATTTTTTTATTACGTTATCGATGTTTAACTCATCTGTGTCTCTGTCTGCCATTTGATATAATGTTTGTGCACGAAATATGACTAAATATAATACGTAATAAGAAAAGGATTGTTTAGATTTTTGCCGATTACGAAAGGCACGACCTATTTCAATTCTCGGCGAAATGAAATTCAATGGCGGAGAGTCCAAGACAACACTCACGCACACAAACAGATTACGGAATACAATGCCAGTGTTTCCAGTTATAAATAAAGTTTTTTTGAACAGATTGTATATGATGATTAAATCGAGGTCACGTTTTTAATTTTAACATTTAAATTTTAGAAATATTTTTGATAAAAAATATTATGTCAAATTATTTAAGAAGTTATAATACTACAATAAAATTATATAGTTTCAAATAATTATATTATTCAAAATCATACAAAGCAATAATTATATTGGAAATCTAAAGACATTAATTAAATAAAATAATACTTTTGGAGATTTACTTAACTGTATATTCTTGTATTTTTAAGTTCCTACCAATTTATCGTGTCGTAGTCAAAATAAAATGGCGGTATTTTTTTTAGAAGTTACAACATTTATATACTAGTCAAAACAAACAAAAGGACCAAAGTCCAAACGTATTTCTATTTTTACACTTTGTTTATTTATTTATTCACATGAATGCAATCTTAAGTAATTGATATTGATACTTTTGATACATTTATTCATCTTAAGTAAAAATATTAAATCGTTAAAGTGAGTCAACATAGATATTTTTTGGAACCACTTGATTTTACCCTGATTTAATAAGTTGATAGTTAAATTTAATCAGTTTCGAATTAGTCGTGTATAGTTCAAATATTGTTTAACTACCGTGTTATTTAATCTTTTACGAACACTATGCTGCGTACTCGATGAAATAGACCTGTAATCATAACCAGAGCTGTAGCTTTAATTCAAGAAGACCATTTACAGCGTTTTGTAGCTCTACAGTTCTGCTCTTCACGAAGTGCGATACAAAATGTTTCGAAACGTTTTCATTGTATGGAGAATTTACGAAAGAGGTTGTACGGTAAAAAAGGGATAATTTTACACAGTAGGCAAAAACATGTTTAAAAAAATCCAGTTAAAAATTGCCTCCACCTGTATAAAAAAAGTAAAAGTCAAATATACACATTAGACAGAGCGTTAGTAATAAAAAATATATATAATGCAAAAGTGTTTGCTTACAATTTAATATTGTTATATCTAATATATTTACATAAAAAATTACATAGAGGGTCAGCAATACATTGAAAAGGTTGTCAAATGCTCATGTGGTGCATGTGCCTTTTGCTCAGAGAATTGATGAAAGTTACCATGGGCTCCAAATAGTTTAGACATCCCAAAGAATACATGTGAGATCTACTCATACAAAGCCAGTGGCGTAGCTGAGGGGATGTGAGCGGTGCAGTCGCACCAGGCATCAAAAGAAAAGGGGCATCACAGTCTACGATCAATTTTTCCCATTTTTTTTTTCAATCAAGAATCAAGAAATGTATAAGAAAAACGAGGGAATGAAAATGAAAAATACAATCTCGAGATCATGTCACTATTACTAGTAGATACTATTGATTTTAAAAATGTGATTAAAGACTTTGCTAGTCAAAAAGTGCATAATGTCCTTTTTTAAATTTTTGCAATATTTTTTACCAAAATGTAATAACTTGTAAATAGTTATTATAGCTTTGAATAAACAAGTATATATCTACTCAACTGTTTTGAACCTGAAATTATTTTGACCATTTTAAAGAGCATCAAGTCTTAAGCTGTATCAGCTAGCTTTGCCATACACTGATTAGTAACAGTGTATTAGAGTGCTCAAATCAAGCTGGGAGCAAATTCCTCAGGCTTCAGATAGCGTCTACAGTAATAAAAAGAAGGACACACTCTTCAGTATCATACCAAAAGAAAAAATGGTTTACATGTAGTTTAATGCTAAATGTTGGTAATGTTAAACCATAATCAAAGAACCATATTCTTTGATTATGGTGTTCTGAGTGTGCCAGTAGAGCACATCACTTTGCCAATGTCACATTGTGTGGACTAAACACAAAGGAGGTTGTATGCTAAATGTTCTTGATGGCTTTATGAGTGGAAGTGTATTTTTTTGTCAAAAATGGGTGGTCAGCTAAAAAAAACTCATTATTTTATAACAATTTTATATAAATTTTAAATTAACTGCATTAAAACAAAAATGGTAAATCTATCGAAATTCATCATTTGCAATTTATTAAAACCCAAAAACACACACACAACACAGAGTATACTTGAAAATGGCAGTATATTTAGTTTTGACTAGCATATATTAACATAGGTTTCCATATATATTGTTATTTTGTCGTCACCACTTTACTTACTCTATAAAAGCCTAATATAATTTAAAAAAAAAAGATTTTTCCAACAATAATGTGATTTTTTCAAACAAAGTAATAAAAATATTATTATATTTTAAAAGGCCATTTGTCAATAATAACGTACACAGACAAATCTAAGTTCATTATCTATGAAATAGTACTGAAATGTAAAAAAAAAACATTATTTCAAATAAAAAATCATGTTTATATGAATATAATGTATTATGTATAAAAATATTAATGCTAAATTAAAATAAAAAAAACGTGTAAACTAATCTTTCTTAGGCCCTCTGTATGGATGTCGTTTACTGAAAATATAAAAAAAAAATATATAATTGCCTCATAAGGATAACTAACGCCTTTGAAACTAGTAAACAAACTTACGCAGGAATTGTTAGTGTGAAAATACCAAATTTAGTGTTCACATCTTCTAATTTAAAGATGCCTTCTACGTATTCGTTATCAGCTGGAACTGCTGGAGTCTCGAACACCAAATTCATAATGTAATCTTCAACACAGCTAAAATACATTAAAATATTAATATATATATATATATATATATCTTTCCACGTAAATATAATAATTAAATATAACAATATATAAATTATACATCTAAATATATAAGAGACTGCTGTGGCACAGGAGCACGAGTGTGTGACTGTAACGCAACGTTTGTAGGTTCGATCCTCACTCGAGGTAATTAATTATTATTTCTTAATGTTTTAATTTCTTTGCTCTGGCACCAAAGCAATAGTCAACACGCAATGAATGAGGCGGAAAGTTGGATGAGTGTTTTAACTCTAGGTTCTCTCTGCCTACCGTGCTGTAGGTTGGATACGGCCAGAAGCTGATTCATCTAAATATATTTTTACAAATTCACAAAAGAAATAGAACTTATATAAATAGATATATTTCAATATTCTACTAACTAAGCACATGGCTGGTAGGGTACAAGCTTTTCAATTCTGTTAGGACGTATGAGTTCAACGTATGGATCTGCAACGAGCTTAATAGTGGCCGGCGCTGGACCCTTACGAGCTTTTGGTGTTGGAGCTGGTGGCTTCAAAGGAAATTGAAAAATAAGGTATTGAGTAAAATATATTTATTTAAATATAATAATTCATTTAAAATTATGAGGCCAATCGTAGCGCAGGGGCACAAAGTGCGACTGTAAAATTGACTTGTTGTGGGTTCAGTCCCTACTCAAAGAGGTGAAATATTTATATTTTCGTTTCTTCGCTCTGGTGTCGAGGCAAAGCGCGGCGTTGAGTTCTGCCAATCAACACGCAATGTCTCCAGAACTGTACGGAATGTTGGGAACGATGTATCTAAACACTAGGTTCCCTCTGCCTGCCAACCTTGCTGCGTGCGGGATACAGCGTGAAGTTGATTAAAAAAATATATTTAAAAAAAGCATTATCTGTGCAGAAAGGGTATTAAACGATAATTATTTTTGCCCTGTCATTATTTACTGGTGAATCCGAGTCGTTAATCTGCAGGAAACAACGATTCGAGACATTTACTAAAAATAATATTTGGTTGTTTATATATATGTGAGAATTGTCCTTAAATCATATAATAATTTAAGGACAATTCTGACATTTAATAGAAATTAGATAAAGTTTTAATATAAAGCAATTTTCAAAAATTTTTAAGCACCTATGTACTTATCATTTTTTTACCTTAACAGCACCGTAAACGACTTCAATTAAACTTTTCACTTCAGATTCGAGAATTTTAAGGAATTTCCGTACATTCCATTTGGTTACTTCTTTATGATTCCCCAAAAGGGAGAGTACTGGTGTGACATCGCATCTCGCCAGTCTGCAATGTGTAATGTGAGATCTAAAGGAGTCGTAGCGCGCAAAGTGTGACTGTAAGCGTGACAGGCTAAGTGTGTTCGATCCCCACTCGAGGAAATGAAATATTTAATATTTTCCATTTTCTTTGCCCTGGTGCCGAGAAGATCTGCGGCGTTGAATTACGCCACTCAACACGATATGCCTCCAGAATTCAGCGGAAATTGAGAAGCGGAGTGTCTTAACACTGCGTTCGTTCTGTTAAAGCACAAGCGTGTGGCTAAACGCGACTGTTGTGGGTTCGATTGTCATTCGGACGCATGAAAGTATTTATTAATATTTTCATTTCCTCGCTATGATATCAATGCAAAGCGCGGCGTTGATTTTCTCCACTCAAGCAATGCCTCATCGGGTGGAAAGTGAACGGAGTGTATTAGCAGTAGGTTCCGTCTGCCTATCATGCAATAGGCGGGATACAGCGTGAAGCTGAAAAAAAAAAATTAAAATAATAATGTCCTCGCTGCGACATATTAGAAGAGATCTAACTAAATTATATTCTTTCTTGTTGAATATATTTCTTCTTTGCTACGTAAATTTATAATTATATTTAATTATTTTATTTTCATAGTACGAAATGAAACTAAATTACGAGATTAAAACTTTATATTAGTATAAAATAACCATAGAAAGTGTTTCAGTGAATATTAATAGGAAATGAATCACCTTACGAGATCGTCTATTCCTCTCAAAACCTTCACAATGGTAGCGTCAGCAGATTCGTTGTTGTCGCGGGCGTTTTGGGTGTTGGCACGTTGGTCTTCAACATCTCTTTGATATTGTTCAAGTTTTTTATCTTGGCCTTCTTCCTTGGCTTCGTTCATCTCGCGCTGGTCCACTTTATGTTGAGATGATAACTTTTTTTAGCAGGAAAGAAGAGAAGAAGAGAAGAGAGTCCAATTTTTTAAGATATTGCTCAACGCCGCTTTAGCAAAAAAATTAAAAGAATTCAATCTCTAAGACAAAAACTTATCGCGTGTTCAGACAGAATCTACGTTGATGCAGTTAAATTAGCACGTATGTGCTATAAATCAGCTTCACACTGTATCCCACACAGAGTTTAGATTGATTAGAGTAGGCAGAGGGAACCTAGTATTAAGACACTCCGTTTCTCACTTTTCGCCGAGTTCAGGAGGCATTGCGTGTTGATTGACGGAACTCAACGCAGCGCTTTGCCTCGATACCAGAGCGAAGAAATGAAAATATAAGTGTATATAAATAAACAAATCAATATCTTCATATTTATCTTACTGATTCTCTGCCGGACGACTTCAAGATCTCTCCTAAGTATTATGGACTCTTGTAGTATTTCGCACAACAACACGAACATTGAGAAATTTTCTATTTCACTTGTGTTAAAATTATTAATTATTTTTGTCAGTCTGTCCGAGCCGGCATAGTTCTAGAACATATATATTTTTTCCCGTTAAAGATTTTCGTTCTCCACTTTCCGCCGATTTCTTGAGGCATTGCGTGTAAAATGAGGGAACTCAATGATGCTCTCTGCATCGTTACAAGAACGAGGAAATAAAAGTATTAAATATATAATTTTCTGGACTCTAATCGAGCCCACAATCTGTATTGTGTCGTGCGGGCCACGATTGGACTTACTTTATAATTTATTTAGATAGTTTCTGTTTACAGTGCAATGTAAATTTCTACAAAATTGTTAATAAGGGTTCCGTACCGGAGAAAAATGGAAAAATGGAACCCTTATAAGGTCACCTTGTTGTCCACTAGTCTATCTGTACATCTGTCTGTCTGTCAAGAGCCTTTATCTCAGAAACGCGAGATATCGCTTGGTATTTGGCAACTAGCATCTACTAGTTCAGGTAAAAAAATTATAGCTATAAAAGGGGGGACAAAATTTGGTATGAAAGCCGCTAGTTCAAGTGAGGTATGAGATGAAAGGGCTTGGTAAAGGCAATACGAATTTCAGAAAAAGCATGAGACCTTCGATTTTTGTACGTAATCCCCGGTTTTTTTTAATGAACACGAACATGAACAATGACATATAAAATAAGCTTATTTTATTTGTTAACTTTTTATGTCATGTCTCCGTGAGTAGGGTATACATGTTGATACAGATTAATTCAATTTCAAGATAATAATTTAAATATGAATTATTTAAAATATACATAGATAGAGGCCGTCGTGGTGCATAAGGGAGTGATTGAAACACGTAGGTTGTGGGTTCCAAAGCATAAATTATTATTTCTTAATATTTTCATTTCTCGCTCTGATACAAAGGCTCAATAGCTCGGCGTTGAGTTCCGCCACTTAACACGCAATGCCTGGAAAAGTTCCTATTTTACTATTTTGCTATTTTTAAAATAGAGACAATAATTTCTCCATTTTATAATTGAATCATGAAAAGTGGGGAACGGAGTGTCTTAACACTAGGTTCCCTCTGCCTACTCTACAGTGTGTGGGATATAGCGTGAAGCTAATTTTTATAATTGAATCAATAGCCATAGCATGCACCACCGTACTATTTTTATATAGAACTTCAAAAGTTATTTTTTTTTTATTAATATCGGAAAAACTTCAAGTTTACAACTTACAAATACTTCCTCCAGTAATGCGTCATATCCAGCGATCTCTTGCTCGCACCGTTGTATCTCCTCTTGGCGTTTGATTTCCTCCTTCTCGTCCGCTTCACAGATCCTCCTGGAACCTTTCACTCTGAGAAACTCTTCAAGTTTCGCCAAGTGATTTAGTTCTCCTTCGTAGGATTGCATTTCCTGTAGATAAATGGCAGTCATTTAATATGCATACTATACCTATTAGCTATAATTCGATTAGAGTGAGTTTTGGCGTAGGAGCGCCAAGGTGTGTCTGTGAACGCGACATCTTTTAGGTTCAATTCCCTCTCGAAGATCTGAAATATTTCATATTTTTATTTCTTCCCCCTTGGTGTCAAGGTAAAGCGCGGTGTTGAGCTTTGCCACAACGTAAAATGCTTCCAAATTTCGGTAGAAAATTGGGAACGAAGTGCCTTAACACTAGGTTCCTTCTGCCTACCCTGGGTGCGAGAAACAGCGTGACGCTAAAAAAATAGATACGTGTTAGCCATAAAAATAATTTTCTAAGAGAGGAAATAAAATAGGAAAATAGCGAAAGTGAAACAAACATTACACATTTTTAATATTAGTAGGATAGTGTGACTTGGAATTTTGTTATTAATCAATATACTGTTCTCTCTCCTCTCTCTCTCTTTACCAGTACATTTACTATCTTTTTGAATTATAAAAAAAATGTATAAATAAGCTAACCGATATATCCCTATTTAGTTGGAACAGCCCCTTCCACTTCAAAGCCTCCAGCTTCCTGCAGCACTCGTCTCTATCACCAAATGCGTTGGCGGCGATTTCGAATATGTCCATCAAGTACTCCTTACCCTTGACCAGCTTGCCGATTGTACGGTTCCACTGGATGTTGAAGTCGTTTCTAATATGGCAGTAAAATATATTTTTTTTAGGTTCACGCTGTATTTCATTTATAGAGTAGGTAGAGACAATGTATTTTTAAGACACTCCGTTCCTTGTTGTTATTAGACAAGGAAATGAAAATATTATATAATTTTATTTTCCTGAAAGGGCTCCGAACCCCCTACCGGCACGTTTACAGACACTCTGTGCTAATGCGCCGCGACTGCGTCAGAATTATGACGAAATGAAAAATAGAAAGTAAAACATATGATACAGATGTCGTTGGTTTGTGTGCGGTGGTCGTGAGTTCAAGTACCACTTGGACTGTAGATATAATTTCAAACAAAGAATTTTCTGATGACGCGTTTATTTTTTTTGATATTATGCATCATTAGGACTTTTCTTTCGAACATCTACATATCTAGTTAGTTCTAAAAAAATAAAAAATAGGCTCCACGCTGTATCCTGTACACAACACGTATGTTTCATTTTTTTTATGAAAAAGGACAAGGCAAACGAGCGTTCGGGTCACCTGATGGTAAGTGATCAACCCCGTCCACAGCCCCGTGCAACACCAGAGGAGCTACAGGTGCGTTGCCGGCCTTGCCAGGTATAGGGAAAATAGTGTCAAAGCACGCCCTTTATTAGGGCCGTTCAATGTCCCTGAGGGGCACAAGCGTGCGACTGTAAATGCGACAAGTAGTGGGTTCGATTCCCACTTGAAAAAATGAAGCATTTAATATTCTTAAGACAGATCTTCTATTTGCTTGATCTTCTCTCTCACTAATCCGCCCCGTTCGGGATAAAGCGTGAGGCTGAAAAAATATCCCAAACAAACCTTTCAACGAGCAGTCGATCTATCTCCTCCCGCACTTTCTTGTTGTCGGTGTTGACCAAACAGAACCGCTTGGTCGCCAGGTCGAGCCGGTTCTCCATACGGCGGAGACGGTTGTTCGCGTTCTCGATCATCGCTAATTCCTGTGAGAATAAATAGATTTATTAAATCAACCTCACGTAGCAGGATAGGCAGAGTGAACCTAGTGTTAAGATACTCCGTGTTCCCTTTTCCGCCGAATTTTCGAGGCATTGCATATTGAGTGGCGGAACTCAACGCCGGGTTTTGCTTTTTTTATTATTAGATAATAAATTGGAATTTGTGCATATAATATGATACACGAGCAGTTGAAAAGGAATATCTCAACACGAGATTCCCAGGTTTCCTGCGGGATACAGCGTGAATCTAAAAAAAAGTATATAAAGAGCTGATACATCAGCCTCAGTAGGAACTTTCTTCAACAGTTCCACCAGCTGCTTCTGTGCGAGGTAGTTCAAACAGTCCAGCTCATGCTGCTGGGCTCTCTCGTCTCTCAGCTCTCCTTCCAGCTTCTCGTATTCGACGATAGACTTGCGCGTGCCCTGCTTGGTCAGGTTGTCGCGTAGTGCGTGTTGACCTTTTTTAGCTAGCTATAGAGAACAGGAAATAATAGAATTATATTATATTTCTAATCGAATATTGAATTTAAGAAATAATTTTAGCATAATTTTAGTTACTGGGCCTTGTTTTAATATGATAAGATATTTCGTTTATTTTTTTAACTTCCCGCTGTATCACGCGTAAAGCGGGGTAGGCAGAGAGGCGACAAAATGAAAATAACTAATGTTTCATATCCGAAGCGGGAATCGAACTCACAAGCTGTCACGTTGACAGTTGCGTGCTAGTGCTCCTTTGCACCAGAACGAAAACAAATAATATATAAACAAATCATATATTTAACCCGAGGGGAAATTGAATAAACGAACTCCACCATCGTGTTTACAGCCACCCTCCTGTGCTCTTGCACCACGGTGACCTCAATCAAATTAAGAACTCAACTCAGAACTCAACGCCACGCTTTGCCTCGACATCGAAGAGAAGCGAAGAAATGAAAATATAAATTTAAATAAATATTTAATCTTCTCGATTGGGGATCGAACCCACAACCAGTCGGTTCTACAGTCACTGATTAGACTGGCCATGAATGAATTTCACTAACATTTATACACAGCAAAGTCTCCTTGAGTTCAGTGGCGAGTATCGCTAGCTGCTTCTCCTGCGGCGCGAGCTGAGGTTCACCTCCCGCGCGCTTCTCCACGCTGCACATGGGAGCGAGCTTTTGAAACTGGAAGATTACTCGTTATATATGATCATATCGAGATGATGATAATAAATATTTTAAATTTCAACCAACAACTATCGTAAATATTACACTCCAATTGCAACGTAACGGTGACATTGAATACAGAGCTTCAACATCTTTGAAATACATTCACGCTTCACTTTTTTCAATGGTAGCAGGATAGAAAGCGGAACCTACTTTTGCGTGTTTAGTAGATTTCTACCCCGCGTTTTGTCTCCAGGAGCGCAGATGTGAAAATAATTCATATATATTGGCGAAGTGGGCCCTAGCCAGCTGCTTCGGCTAAAGGGCTTCACGAGACCTTCTTAAATACCACCAGACTACAAGTCTGGTTCCTGATATAAAAAAATATAACATATTGGCCACACTATTCACAGACTGGCAATTATCAATGCTGTTTATGAAAGCAGATTTAAGAGCGAAATTAATTAGAAATCTTTGCTAGAAAAGTTCTCTAGCAAAGATTTCTAATTAATTTTGCTTTGAGAAAAATTCGATTCGTGAAAGAAAGAACCGCAGAAATTTTACTAACAATAAATTTGCCCCGGAAAGTCCAGCATTTAAAAAATGTCTATATACGCTAATGGCGACGCCACCAGTGCGTCCCCGTTGGTGTGTCCCCCACTCACCGTGTCCGGAACAGCGGCAAGTGGAGGAGATAAATTATATTGAACTTCGTCCTTTATTTACCGTTCTTTGTACATTGCTGAGTTCAGCTTCAGGATCCACAGTCTTCTGTTCCGGTTGCGTCGGCATTGAGGTAATATAAGTATTAAAAATATTATTAAATAACAATAAGAATATAGCAATACACAAATTGAAGCAATTTGGGTGATGACAGAAGATTTACATTCTTTTTTGTAGTAGATTAAATTTGTTAAATAAAACTTATATGCCGTAAGACCTCCTTTATTTCCTTATTCATTTTGTTCAGATTAGAAAATTAAGCTGATTTCAAAATGTTCATATAAATTATAAATTTATTTATTCATTACATTTTTAGCCTCATGCAGTATACTTTATATAGCAGGATAGGTAGTCACCACACTCCATACTGAAGGAAATCTGGAGGTCATTCTGAATATTGAAAGGCAGTGTATATAAAGCACTATTCACTTTCTCATCTGGGAATTGAACTTACAGTCTGTCGCATTTACAGTCGCACACTTGTGTCCTTTGCTCTCAAGTTACCTTCCTTGCTATGTACTAGATACAAGAGATACCAAACGTGGCGCTAAACAAAAATATTTCTGTCATTTAAGAAAAACTAGTTCTGTGAGTGCTTTTTATATAGCGCTATAAAATCTGTAAAATGAACAATATCATTTTGGATTTTAGTTTAGAGAAATTTATTTTAAAACTGTACTAAGACCAGCGGAACCAAAACGGGAATATCTAAATAATAATAAAAAAAAAAACAATTTTAAAATTCTGACTTTATTTATTTTTTTAATATTACGATTTCACATTATAATGATTTATAAGTAATGTAAGTACAAACTAGTCATTATATCTAAAACTAAGTTACAATTTTTAAGTACTTATGCGAGACGCAAGACCCATCTACAATATACGTACAATATACATAATATAAAATTAAATAAATTAAATTAGCTTCACGCTATATCCCGCAAACAGCAGGGTAGGCAGAGAGAACTTAGTGTTAAGACATTCCGTTCCCCACTTTCTGCCGAATTTTGGAGGCATTGCGTG
>DVQM01000573.1:0-16215 GCA_018231645.1 Heliconius ricini
GGGGAACGGAGTGTCTTAACACAAGGTTCCCTCTGCCTACCCTGCTGTGTGCGGGGATATAGAGTGAAGCTAATTTAATTTTAACATTGATGTTACAGAAGAATATTGCTCCATAATATTGCATGCCTTTGGGAGTAACACGAAACATCTAATCACAAGTCGTCAATCTGAAACAACTATATAATGTATATTTATTTAAGCGACAAATTAGTGTTATCATTGCGCGTTTCGGGTATTTTCGTTTTTGCTACTATTTTACATATTTATTGTCCGATTTCGTTTAAGTATTGCCAAAATTCGGCCGCAGTCAGCGTTACGACGTTTATGGAGCATACATTTATTATGGACAGTCTACATTTAATGTGTAAAGCAAGAGGTAGAATATTTTTTTTTATAAACTTGTAAATTTCCTTTCTTTGTCTAATATTGATAAAGTTTTAAAGATATGAGCCACTGACATGTTTCTAATGAAGGATTTGTTGTCTTATTCGCGCTATTCAGATATTAACACTACTACACCTAAGCAACTATACGATATAATATAATATATTTACAAGATATATGATCAAAATGCCATCTAAATTACATGAAATATACAAAAACGTGTGAATGATACAGAATTCGACCGACGTTCGAAAATAAAAAGTAATATTAATTTACATACCAAATAATATTAAGCCAATAACAATTACAATATACAATACACCAACCAAAATATATAGACATAGAGACATGTCTATGTCATACATATCAATATTGAGCCCAAAAAAATTGTATTGGGCACTATTAATATTCTAAAAACTATATTACATTTAATAAGAAAAGTGCAATTAAAATTATAGTAGCTTAAAAGATACTTGAAAAAACGATTAAATCCAACCTCCTAATATGTAATGTAAAAAAAAACCATAACATGCTTAAAATGAATTGATGGAATAACATATATGCACAACATCTATAGGAATTATAATAATAATTAAATATCCCCTTAAACATTACACATAAAAATAATTACAGTAGAAGCTTAATTTAATGACAAATACACACAGATATTGAAGTAAGTTTCAAGTTTGGTAACAAAAACATGCATTCCATTGTATAAGATTTAGATAAAAGAAACCATGCAATTTTTGCGTACATAACACGCACCAAATTTGGCTAGTTAAAATGGTTAAAAATGATAAAAGACGCGCGAGGCCCGCTCTTAGCCAATCCAATAAACATTACTTTTTTTTAACGAAAAGCAGCTTCAAAACTCAATTTACTATCACATTTATTAAAATGGAACATTTTGTTTCCTACTCCTTTTTTTTTCAATAACACTTTACATATTACGGACGTATTTAAAAAATTCACAAGATTAACTGTTTGTATGTTTGCATGCAATTAGAACATTTTAATAACCTCTATGTAAATATAAATTAAAATTAAATAAATTTAAATATATAATAAACATTAAAATGACAAAAGGTTATAGTTAGAATTAACATGACAGTTGTTTTTTTTACATGATCGACATATATTTTTTTTATATAAATGTATGAAACATATAAATATTTAAATAGCACAATTACTTTGAAAATATCAACCATATTTCTAAGGGTAAAGTAATTTTAGTGTGTTATATTGGTATTGATGAGTTACAGAAAGGCAGCTTGACTAAATATACTAGCTGAATCTGCTAAACTCCACTAAATTGATTATTTTTACCATTTTTCTCAAATCAGTAATTGTATATCGAACATTAGTTACTGATAAGGCAGTTTGATGCGTATTTGACGCTTGATGGTGTATTTAAAAGGTGTACGTGTTGAATGAGTTACTAAGGAAATAAGATTAATTTGTCTTAATAAAACCTTCCAGACAGATATACATACGGTGACATTAATACTACATATATTTAGTATGTGTAGTTTACTACATTCATCTAACCAAACTTCAATTATATTTTGTAAAATTATTCACTTACAAGAATTGAGTGTTATATTGAAAATTAAAATAGACTTTTATAAAACCTTATTTTACTCTATATGCGTTTCCCATTAAACTTGTATATGTCTACTTGAAATCAAACATAAAATACTCAATGTATTTTACTACAATATATTAAAAATAATACTTTCTCTTTGTATAGATAAAGTGCCGACTTGTTTTCGTAGACAATAAGTACCAATTTATTGTTTGTTTCAAATGCCAACCGTGGAAGACTGAAATTTTGTAAATACGTCGATAATATAATTTTATTATTATCTGTGAACAATTCATATACATTATTTAAAATTTTTATTAGAAAATGTTTATTTGGAATATATTTTTTTTAATTAGATATAAAAATAAACCTTGATATGAACTCTACATGCAATCAATTTTCAGTTATTTGAATCCTATAAAGCAATAAAGCAATTCTTTTTTTTCAACTAAACAACAATATCCAATATTTTATTCAATGTTCTTGCATGTTGAAGTACACAATTATATTATTTTCTAATACTGCACATGTATTATCATATATTGGTTATAGTTCAATAATATTTGTTCAAAAAATATTACAGAAGATTTATGTATTTCAAAACTCAAATTTGGAATTTGATGTATTTTTTTTCTAATATATGATAAGAGTTGCTGAGTTGAATTATTCTAAAAAAATAAATATTACATGCAAAGTAGGGCATGATGTGAACAAACTAAGTATATATTACTATAACAGTAGCATTTATATGACGTATTGGTATATATATATATAATTTTAAAAACTTGATTGTGCAATTAAACTAAACGCAAAACAACTTTATCATCATAGGTTATTTCTTCTTCTTCGGCGTCTTCATCCTCCTGAAAAATACACAGAATATATTGTTTAGTATAATATACATTTACATTGTATGTGTGTGGGTGTGTGTTTTTGTTTTAAACATAATTTAAAATAATGATTTTTAAACTTTTTGTCTGTGTGTTTCTGCCTGCAAATCTCTAAATAGGTTAACCAATTGAAATGCAATTTTTACTATTGCTTTTTGTCAGTTGGCTTAATAAAAATTTATATCAATATAAATTATTTTGTTTGGCAAAAATTGCTACTATAATCGTGTTATTAAAGTGTCTAAAACTTCAGTTTTCAATGTATTAGAAAAGTTATTAATTAAATAGAGAAATTAAATCAGAATAGTAAGATACAACAATTGTATAGTCCATGTGCGCGAACCTGCGGCCGGGTTGCTAGTATTTTAATAAAATAATGCTAGTCATATTATCATACAAGTTACAGGTCACATCTTTTCGTTTGAAAAATAAAATTATTTATTTTCCACAAGGGGGAATCATTTCATAGTAAACTTGTACAAGGATGCTCTACGCAGTGCATCGTCGGTCAATCAGTAAGAAAATCACAGACGAGTTTTGTTTAAGTTGGTATACTAATTTTAATTTCATTTTAATACTAACATCAAAACCAAAACATGTGTCGACATCCTTCTCAAGTTTGATGCTCCTTTCCAAATTCTTCAGCTTGGCTTGCTCGATGAATACTTCTTTTTGTACCAACTCATCATCTTCATCGTCTTCCTCCTCTTCCTCCACTTTGATATAGATTAAAGTTTTTATTAAGTAAAAGTTAGGTAACATAATTGCATTGTTGAAATACATATTTAAAACAATCAAATATATTGATAGAAAAAAAAGATGTGGTTTATAAAAAGTGAGACAGTAAGTTTATTCTAAGATTTTTAATAATAAAAAGATAATATATAGAATAAAAGAATATACTATAGCAAAATCTAGGCAAAATTTATGTTTAATAAATGAAAAAATATCCAATGGCTTGAACCATTTGACTTGAAGTTTCAATATGTACCTTGTTCCTCATCAATAAAATCAGGAGCTACAACAGCAACTTGCTGTTCAGAGCCATCCTCCAGCTGTATAACTTCTAGTACTACATACTGTTGGCCTTCGTCGTCAGCCACTGTCACAAGCTCGCCACGTTTTATTTCATTGTTGAGGTCCAGCTTCATTAAATCTGTATCATTGTCTGAATCTTCCGTCTGAATTGAAAGTTAATAATTTACATTATTTGTTATACACAAACATTCCTTGTTTATATTATACATCTTTAATAACAGGTAATACATACATATTTTAAAACAGATATCATATTATATTAAAAATATTTTATATTGCAAGGGCAGATTTCAAATGGCATGTGCATGAAGTCTAATTAATGTACTAATATAACATTCACTTGCTCTGTTTTCTTTTCAGTTCCACCCTGTATCTCATATATAGCAGGGTAAGCAGAGTACAAAAGCGAAATTAAAATATTTATAAATGAATGGGAATTGAACCCACAAACGTCGCGTTTAGTCACACGCTTTTATCCCTGCACCACGACGGCATCTAATTGCCCTATCCAATAAACCAATCATACTGGACAATATAGTTTCCCTTATAAAATAATCACACCAGGATGTAATTGGTTGCTGGAGTGTAAGTTCAAAAAAACTTATTTAGTTGAAATGTCATATTTAATTTTATAATTGTTTATCCACGTGAACGTTTTTTTATTGAGATCATTTTTGTTCTGATATTTTATCATTCAAATATTTCGCTTTGCAAATATTATACCAAAAAAACTGGTGGAAAATAAAACAAGCAAATAAATAAAATATTAAAATATATATGGAGACAGTTTTCTTATTTTAATTTGTATATTTTGTGCATCTTCCGCGCGACAGAAACTGGAGCTCTGGGGCGACAGAAACTCTACTGTTAAGAAATTCCTTTACCTGCATCCCGGTACAACTTCTACTAGCATTGTTTGGTGGTTTCAATACAGTCATAATATGTCTACTCAAAGTAGACAAGCTTACTCTCAACAAACTTAAATTACACAAAGTAATTAGTCAACTTAGAATCAAATCCACAACAGTTGCGTTTACAGTTCATCACTCCAATTTCATATATAAGAAACAAATAAAATCATCATTATACATATATTAGAATACAGAAAAATAAATTATAAATCCAATTATACAATAACATGTCAGAACATTACACGTAATTTCATCAGCGACCAATCGTCGAATCGATAATAAACTACCTTGACTGGAACGTAATAGAGATATGACAAGTGTTAGTCAAATGCAATGTAGGCATCTAATAATATGTTATTTTGAAAGAAGCTCAGCAGCAATAGTTAGTCGCAATGCAACATATGATGTGTTGTGAAGGAACAGAAATATACATTTATTTTTCTTCAGTAACTTTTAAACTTTTGTATTGAATAAATGTACAAAACTGTTATTTGAATGAGATATATTATAGTTGTAAAAAAACTAAGTTCTCTCATATAAAAAATTCGCCATTATGAGAATAAAATTATTATTATTATTTTTACATTGTTCTCTCAGTTACTTGCAATAAGATATAGTTTAAACATTTTTTAATAAGCCTTTCACAAACACTGTGTATACTGTACGATTAATAACATTTTGACTATCTAAGTAAAAAATAATTTTAAACCAGTTTGTATTTTAAACCATTTGAACCAGTAGTTATTGAGATTAACTCCATCGACTGAACAAACTCTTCTGATTTATATTATAAGTATGAAGTAAATTTCCTCACCCTCAAGTTTCCTTCAACAATTTTAATTTTCCTCTGCCTCCCTAGCTTCAAAGCTAAAGCTCTCTCATGATGGTCTGACTCGGGATCGTGAACGGCCAAGTGGCGTATCAGGTTCCCTTTGTGTGCGAACGTGCGCGTGCACTCGTGGCACGTGTGCGTCTTCTCTTTGGGCGGCTTCGGCGCATAGTGAGGATTGTGATAGAGATTTTGATGACGACGGAGCAGTTGTTTTTGCCTGTAATGTGGTGTTTATTATAATATTAATAATGTAATTAAGATAATAAATTAGAGTCGTCGTGGGGCAGTGAGACATTGTGTGACTGTTAACGCGAAGGTTGCGAGTTTATCCCCATTCGAGGTAATTATATTTTTATATTACCGTTATTATAAAAGAATAGTTAAATTCATGTTCGCTCAATGGCTAAAATTTGTGTGGAATGTGAGAAACGGAGTATCCTAACACTGAGTTACCTCTGGCTACACTGCTGTGTCAGAAAAATCGTGATGCTGCATAGATAAAAAAAAACATTTAATAAGAATTTGTATAAAACCTAGAAACATAGCAGGATTTCAACCCATGTTTCTTGAAATCTGTTCAAATGTTCGATTCTCTGCCAGCTTAAACAATATAACTTCTGTTTTAGCATCTCAGTATAAGATTTGTGTAAAATTTATAGCCATTTAAAATATAATACAATTTGTATATACCTAAACGATTGATCACAATGTTCACACGCAAAGGGTTTCTCGTCTGTGTGCTTCAGCATATGTGACTTGAGGTGACGAAGAGTTGTTGACGCGTATGGGCACAGTTCACATTTAAAGCATTTCTCGCCTTCGTGGGTCTAAAAATATAAATTGCTAAATTTCTAAAAATAATAATTGAAATTAATAAACTAATATGTATGTAGGTATTACATTCATTTTGCGAGTGTCTTAATTCGTGGCATTTTGTTAAAATTTTCATTACAAAAAATGAATGCACTCCCAAAATACTTTATACATCATAATTATTGCCTATCAATCGATATTGTTAAAAAATCGACAATCTGTGATGTGATGCAACATTTTAATTAACAATTTTTTTCACAATTTGCCATTCATTTCACGATTTTTACCCATAAAATAATATATATATATTATAGAAATTAACTAAAGTTAGTTTTAATTGTGGAAACTGAATGTATAGAAAATGAATAAAACAATTAATACTTAGTTAATTACCTAACAAACATTTATAATTACATAAATAAAGTTCTTACAAGTGTTCTGTATATTATAAAGCAAATTTTAATTAGATTATTATATATATCACCTTATTATGAACTTTACAAGAATATCGATCTGGGAACGATTTGCCGCAACGTTTACATTTAAGGGGTTTGTCTGACGTATGTAGTTTTTGAACATGAATACGAAGATCGGTTTTCCTGCCGCATTTCGCAGGGCAGAGCTCACAGGCAAATACAGGTTTCTCAGATACTAAAAACATAAGATAATATTATAAATACAGTACAAAATGCTACAATAATAAATATATGTATGTATATATAATAAAATAGTATTTTTTACCATTGTGAATAAGTTTGTGAGCTTTCAAAGAGTTAGACTGTGTGAAGCACATGTTACAATGTTCACATTTGTACGGTTTCTCGCCAGTGTGGGTGCGCAAGTGTCGCTTCAGCTTAAATGTATCTTGAGACGCGTATGTGCAATGTGGACACTGAAACCAAAAAGTTATTATACACTAGTATTATTAAAATTTTGTTATTAAAGTAAATAATATTTAAGTAATAATATAATTGTTAGTGCACCTGGTATGGCCTTTCGCCAGTGTGGCATCTCACATGACGCCTCAGCTTGGAGAGCTCAACTGAAGCATAGTCGCACTCAGTGCATTTATGTGGCTTCTCATGAGTATGTCGATAGCGAACATGTCTAACTAACTCTCCTATAACAACAAACAAATCAGTATTTCAATAATCATCACATCATATAATTTTAATGGAAAACAAATTAAATAAAAAGGTTTATAAAAAAACTTAATATTTAAATTTACATACCTGAAGTAGTAAAAGGACTTTTGCAATACTTGCACACATGTGGTTTCACTCCATTGTGCATGTTCACATGATTTTGCAGAGATGCGATGGTCTTGAAGCCACGCTCACACACATTGCATTTGTGAGGACGCTCCTCTGAATGTGACTTCATATGACGAAGTAAAAGATATCTGATGGAAAACATTTTATTATTAGAACTGGTAATTCTTTTAGTAATATAGGAAAAATAACTATGCTGAAGTGAATATACAAAATAAACATTTTTAAGACTTACCGCCTGTGACTTGCATACGAGCAAAAATTACAAGTAAAATGTGGCCTAAGATATTTCCCACGTTTTGATGTAGATGACTTTACCTAAAAATAAAATATCAACATTAAATCAGCATAGACAATAAAAAATCAGTTATCATATCAATCAATGTAAATATATGTATAAGAAAATCAAATTGTAAATCTTTTGATATGTTATTTAGTAACATATTTTAAGTATAAATTTTTAAACACCTTAGGTTGATCATCTGCATCATCAGAACCATCATCCCCACCAGGTTCTTCTTCATCCTCATCAAACTTGTATACATCATTGTTCTTCTCTTCCTGATTAATAGAAACAATATATTATATACATTTACATACTTATATGTAAGGTACTTAATGCATTTTAATGTGTAGCTTTTTCATATGACATAGCTATTTATGATTTTGCACTATTGCTTTTGAAGTTGCACTACATTCATAACACTCTATATTAAATCAAAAAGAGCATGGACAAAAGGAATTAAAACATTGCAACCTAGTAAAAAAAAAACAACACAAAAGTAAAAACAGAAAGCAAATAAAATTAAAATACTTATAAATGAAGAAACTGAACCACACACAACACTGGATTAATTGTATACTAAAAGATTACCTGATCCACCTTTATATCAATATTCATAACCGGTTTGTTTTCATCTTGCATAACTAATACATAGCTGACTTCACCATTAGATGACTCTGACGGCACTAATGTTACTGTTTGATAATTCTCGGCATCAACTAACATCCGAGTTTCTTCTGAAATCTTCAATTATATACAAATAAATATTATTTCTATTGAAAACTATGAAAATAATTAAAATTTAAATACGAAAATAATTAAAATACAGATATTTGTATAAGAAAAATTCTGTATCAGGTTCAGTTATAGATATAAAGTTATTGTGGATTAACCATTAGTTTTAGATAATTTTTATGGGTTACGGATATAGATATATGGAAACTTTATTTTGTAAACATAATCTATAATTGAGTTTGTAATATTTACTTGTTTATTTTCTTCTATTATCATAAGTCCTTAGTACTTATGGCTACTTCATACTAAGTGATAGTGTATCAGTTGAGCCAGATAAAATCAAAAACCTATAATTTATTAATGTAATATTCAGTTAGTTTCATGGATATTTTTTTTTTATTTCTACTATTTCATGGTTTTGGATATCATTATAGAGCCCCATAACATCCTTAAACACAATTAAATAGAATACTTACCTCTTCATTATTTTGTGCTACCTCCGCAGGTAGTGAGACAAGGCTTTGGTTATCTCCAGAGGGCTGGTAATAATAACGCCCTTCCTCATCAACAAAATATGTAACACCTGTGTCTGCTTCTTCATCTCCACTACCATTTACTATAAAATCAGACTATAATTACTAAAAAGTTGCTATAATATTATAAAATATTTGTTGATATATTACCTGTTATCACAGTGGTTGTCTCATTTTCTTGTTCAAAAGAGTTTAAATAAGATTGAAGTATTGTTTTGCCCTTGTTAACACCTGTTTGTTTCTTATCTGGTGGTGGCATGGTCCTAAAATAAGAATTTATATACTTGCAAATAAAGACATTGAAAATATTGTTTAAATTTAAGCTAAGATATAAGAATAAAACTTAGTGGTATTGATTATTACAACCAATTGAGTCTACCCACACATTAAAGCTATCAAAATCTACTCACATAGGTTTATATTTATAATAGTTGAGTTCAAAACTTTATGTATTAGCGTGACTAGTTTTTTATGTATCAGTCAGTCTAAACATGATTTATCAACTAATAATAATAAGCAGCAGATATAACCATAATTACAGAGTAACAAACAATTACAGATTGATTGTTATGGGCAATTTTAAGGTTATTTATTATAGTGTACGATATATTTAATTGCTTTGTAATAAGTGCAATAAAATAGTATTAACTAAACAAATATGAGTTGCGATCATAGTACTATTTCTCTGCTACGAAATAATAAAGGCTACGTCCGCCATCTTATGTTTGGGTAACAGTTTACTCGATTATACCCTAGACTCATTTTAAAGTATTATTTTAAAAAACTTAATAATACACAATCACAACAGTATAATAACAAATTACCGCCACTCATAAAATTGAAATGTGAAGAGAAAGATCACAGACGGCGCTGTCGTCAGTGCTAAATTGATAGAAATAGAAAAGGTTTTATAATTTCCCATGCACTTTACATATAAAGTTACAGCCACGTTTGCTTAATGGACCCGTAAAATCATATCGACTTCATCACTTCGCTGGTATTTTATATAATTATAATGGAAATATGTACCTGAATCTTTAAAAGCAGAGCTTCTAAATTTTCTCAACGAGGGCGTTTCAATCAATTCTTTGAAGCGATTGTGACGCCGTAATGGCGGACATCAGAACTACAAGACGTACAAAGTAAAAGTCAGTGTTGCTAGTGGACAATTTTTTTTTTTTTTTTAGCATAAACGTTTAATTATTGTACTTACATTTTATATTTATACCTTGTTTAAATTTTAATAAATTCGTAACTAATATGACGTTATTTTATTAATGTTAATATTTAAATTTGATTGATTGACTATATTAATTATTTAAAAATTATTGAATAACAAATAGTTGGCCTTGAAATTTAATTTTACTTACTTACATAATAAATGTGGATTTACAAAGACTATAGAGTCACGTTTGGTAAAAAAAGAATTATTTTGGATTACAAATGCCTATTAAGTATTTTCTTTATTATGTTATTTACTAATTATATCAGAAAAGTTTCAAATTAACGGTACGGAATACAAAATCTTGATATATGTGTTAGGGCTCGGTTATATTATAACATAATTAATAAAAATCACTACATCAATTTTGAAAAGCACAAATTAAGTATATTTATATTATTTAGTTTCTCCAATAATTATTTTATAGAAATTTTCATCTTAACATTTTTCTATGACACAGCAAAATAATTTTAGTAAATAGGGGTTAAGGGGCATAAGAGGGACCCGATGCACAACAGGGCCACCGACATATACAGGTAAATATATTGACTAGCTGTGTTTTGTTTTCGCTAATAGTCAACCATTTTGCATCAGTTTAGTCCACAATTGATGTCTAACGAGTATATTGCGCGCATTTGTTTAGTAATTTGTGTTATTAAGATAATCCTTGTAGAAGAAGATGTGCTTAGATTACTACTATTATTTCTTGTTATAAATTTCTAACATTATACCAATATATGTTTTGAATACAATCACTGCTTATTAAAATGTTAATATTCGTTATTTTATTTAATGTTAGATATGGGGGCATAATGGAGACTGGTCTGTGGGGCACCTGGTGTACTGTCGTTACTTCAATCTCAATAAAAACAGAGTTAGAAGTACCAGAGCAGGTTAAACGGCCAAGAAATGTTCACATTTAAATGAGCGTTTAAACTTTACGAAACAAGGGCCTTTAAAAGCTCATTTAACGTTGATAACATTTGTTTACGAGGACATATGTAGGTGGATATTACTTATTTAAACTTTTCGGAGCATATTCTGATTTGTCAACTATATGGACGATGGGCACATACAGCGTGTGCAGGTGTTGATTATTAAAATATAGAATTGGATTTTCTACTGCTGCTGAAAATTAAATACCCCATACTGCCCTACCCTGAAGCACGACGGAGTTTTCATAATATTAAGATAAAAAAAATATTTCGGTAAATTATATGTTAAATTATAATTTAACAAGTAGCGAAAGGGTTTAAGTAGATTAATAAATTTATTTACTTATTTTCTATTAATTATTTGCCTTACCGTTCCCCTTATGCCCTTTTACCTTTAGGTATGTTATCTTCAGGTAACTATTTTATGGATATATTCAACGCAACATGATATATGAGGACTCTCTGGTGTGCTTACCTACGGGTCGGTCGTATATTAAATATATTCAATGTCCAAGAAAAGGTAAGTGCTAATGATTAATAATTATAACAAAACCCACGTAAAATGATTTCACAGGAGTCCCCATGAAATTGGGAAAACATATAAAAAGGGAAAAGATACATAAAACGTAAAAAGTTGATAGGTATATTTTGGTAATACCTATACTATATAAATCTATTTTTAATTCATTCTAGCTACATGGGAAAAAATCTATTTTTAAATGTCAGTATATTTATGAGGTAGGTACCTATGTTATTTAAACTTGTGAAGCCAGGCGTAGCGTAAGAGCACAAAGTGTGACTGTGAACGTGATTGGTTGGGGATTCGATTCCCACTCGAGGAAATAAAATATTTATTTAAGATTATATTTCCATTTCTTCGCTTTGATGTCGAGGCAAAGCACGGCGTTGAGTTCCGCCACTATCACGCAATGTCATCAGAATTCGATGGAAAGTGAGAAACGAAGTGTCTTCACCCAAGGTTACCTCTGCCTACCCTGCTGTGTGCGGAATACAGTGTGAAACTTTAAAAACAATGTTAAAATAACCAATCATTTACTTTTAATCATCAATAACAATTTCAACATATTCCTTATAACTTTATCAATAAAAATATTAACTTTACGCAAAGAATAAAAAACAAAGCAAAATTTTATTTTAGCTTATTTAAGAGGGACCTGCGCAGTACGCACGATTTAAATCACCGTAGTGTCTAGAGCCTACCAATTACGTAGCTAATTATAAATAGATTTTAGCATACTAAATATAACCTATTATAGACATTAAACGAAATTGTGATGCTTTATTTATATGGGATAAATTTTCCACATTTCATTTACCAGAACATTTCTGCAGAAACGGTGGTTATAAATGACGACGATCGATCGCATTATGATCGAAGGTATGATGCTGGGTTCTGCAACGTGTCGTGTGGAAAAGTGGATAGTTACATTTGTAGGCAACGACCCTTATTGGAAAGTAATTCGTATACAGAGGCGGCTCTAGCTCATGTAGCGCCTGTGTGCAATGAAAACCTGGCGCCCCCTAGGCTTGACCTGACCTGATTAAAAATAGACATATTCAGATTACAGAGTAGTAAAGCGTTTGTCCTAACTATATATCTATTTTAATTCTATTTGTTTGTATATCTATGTTATTCCCCTACTATCTAATAGAGAACACAGTAGATATTATCTAGCCTTTATTCTGCCTACCCTGTTTGATAGTTGATGCTACATGTGACAAGTGTGATCGAAATAAAAACTGTTCTATACTCTTATCTTTTATTGCAACAACTTTAGAACATCATGCAATTTTTTTGAGCTTTACGCTGTAGCAGAGTAGGCAGAGGGAGCCTAGTAACCTAGAGCTAAGACACTCCGCTCCCCATTTTCCGCCGAACTCTAGAGGCTTTTTATCGATACCACAGCGAAGAAATGAAAATTAAATACATAAAATATTTTATTTCCTCGAGTGGAAATCATACTCACAACATGTCGCGATTACGGTCACATGCTTGTGCTCCTGCGCCACGATTTGGAGCAAGACTGCTTAATTCGTCATTATGACTTACATTCTATAAAACTTTCATTTATTTATTATTACGACATTAAAACTATAAAAAGGCAATATCAGAATTAAGTGTAATACAAAAATTAGTTAATGGGTTGGAAACCCATTAAGTAATTTTTGTTGCTTATGCTTTGTCCCCTTTACGGCGACACCTACCTACATTTTTTGTGCTGGATTGGACAAAATGTGAAAGATCTAATGCAATTAAGAAACTAGATGAGATTGAAACATATTTAAGACATTTAAGTATTACGTAGAAGTATATATATTATATATACTACTTTATATATCTAATATAAATATATATATGGCTGTAGGAACGTATTTATATATATGAATAGGCATTTTTTTAATCTTTATCATTAAGGAACCTAAGCTTGTAGGTATGTAGTATACAACTATTTAACAAAGTTTTTAACTTTACTTTTTAGAAATGAAGTTAAACATTTTGGAATTGACATCTTAATCTCAACATATTTTTAAATTAACACGATTTCCAGATTAGGTAGAAATAGCCTGGGGTCATTCCCATAGATAAGAACTGAGGATGGAACTCACAACAGCCTCGTGTACAGATGTCCGCGACTTGAGGGGCTTAGAGGGTTTTCTGGTAAAGCGTCATTGAGCTTGTTGCATTCAAAATTTTGCCCCTCGTCTTTGGTTCTAAGGCAGGATTTACACTATTAGTGCTGGTCAGGGTTCGTTCTTGGTCCGATCTCATAATCTTATAAGAGAAATCATCCATACGCGTAATTGGACCATATCTTGACTGGACCGATGGTATATATGTTCTTATTGTTTCTTACATAAGAATACTCTTAACAAACTTGAACTTGAGTGAATCTTATATTCTCTAAGCGTTCCTGCTTTGTAGTGTTTGACTAATTATAACTATAGGCAGTATATTCGTATGTAATAACGTGTCAAATAATAAAACAATCACATTTATACCATTTATTTAATGAGGATAAATAGCAAAAACCGAAACAAATTCTTATTGGTCAAACATAGCTGAAGTCTAGTAACAAATAAACAAATCATTAATTATCACAGTAATAAAAGATAAAACACCAGCAAGCCTAAATCTACTTTCTTACATAAATACTTAAACATCTTATAACATTTTCTACAGAAACAACCAGAAAGATTATTTTGAAGGGAAACAGTTCTGTTTATATCATGTAATAATTGACTATGTACATAGTAAATGCAATTTATTTTTATATTTCAACTTTCTTATGAGAAGAAATATATATAACAATGAAGGTTAAAGGATATTTCTGTATTTTGTACTGTCCAAAATATGATCTTAATAAAGTTATGAAGATTTTTTTCAATTTTATTACAGAGTAGGGAAAAGTTGTGAGGTACACTTGTAATAACGTTCGATAGTATTAAATATAGATTTGATAGGTAGTTATACATATTTACTAGTTGAAAAAAATACAGAATGCCCGTATATAAATAATATATATATATTTTTTATATTAAGATCATCTTTAATGACGGTGGGATACGAAATGTGGTTAGTTTTGTTTGTTTTCATATGTAGCTTAAACAGTAATCTAAAATTTAATAAACACAGTCAAGAAATTACGGACGTAATATATTCGTAAGGACTAAGGGCAGTCTAAAATAGTAGGTAGCTATAAGCTACACTCATAGAATATTGAACACGTTGTAGCAACACGATAAACGAACTTAAATCTAACTAGCTCTTTGTATTTGAAATACATTAACATTAACTTTTTCTTTTATTTCAAAATGTCGAAGTGGCCAGTGCGTATGCAAAGCGCTACTTCTGACCTTAACTCTTATATATTTATTAATGTATATATTATAATTATAAACCTAATATTTATAGTTACAAATATTAACAAAAAATGACACTCGTTATAAATTAACTTATTTAGCGCGATGAAATAACGTATTATATAAATATAAAAAGATTGAAAGATTATTCCCATAGAATGTCGCCCAACTTAACAATAATATACCTACAGATATTTTCTATATTAAAGAGACAGAAGTAACTTGGTGATTTTAGTCAAATTTTCAGAACGAGCTTCACTTTTAACAAGAATGAAATATAGCGTCATACAGTTCTTAGGTTTACACAACACAATTTGACGAATGTATATACAAAACATACAAATACATACAAATTTATATACTAACTAACATAAAAAAAGAGGAGAGTTAAAAAGAGAAACAACAATTAAAGTGAAATTGACACATCGCATTGCGCTCAGCAGAAAACATTTTATTTGTAATAATTTCGCATTTAAGCAATGAAAATTCGCATTCCGCTTCTAAATGCAATGTGATACGTCTTACCTATATTATCTAACATGACACCACTCTACGTAGGAAGTCTCCGTCCTCCTACAATCGAAAGAGAAACACCTTTATCTTTATGTATACGAAGCTATCGAAAGATGAAATATATAGAGAAATTGTGATAGAAGCTATTAACATTCATAAGTACATCAATTGACAAGAAACACTAATAATAATTTTCATTTCAGAAACATTTTTTTTAATAACTCAATTACATTTCCGTTTGTTTCCTGGTGTGTGTTCTCATGTGTCGGGTGATCATGTCTCGGCGGCAGGCGGCGTAAGGGCACGCCGTGCAGCGGTAGGGCTTCTCCCCGGTGTGAGTGCGCTGGTGAGTGGCGAGGTGGTCAGAGCGCGAGAAGACCTGGCCGCA
>DVQM01000574.1:0-16214 GCA_018231645.1 Heliconius ricini
GTCTTAACACAAGGTTCCCTCTGCCTACCCTGCTGTGTGCGGGATACACCGTGAAACTAAGAGCACATAACAATATCTATCTAATTCAAGTAAGTATGTCGTACTATCTGTATTTGAACTCGCGACCTACTGTGCCATAACGGTCCCACCGCGACACAAGAGTTGTGAAAAACACACAATTTGTGTCGCATATCATGTAGCTAGCTAGCTGCAAGAATTAAAGCTGCACGCGACAAGGCCGTCCATAACTGTGTTAGATAAATATCGCCTGTTTTGTAGAATTATCTTTCTATCATTTTTTATCTATGTTCTTATATGTGTCAATTACCTTTGCTTTAAAGAAAGAAAAATAGGGTCGTTTATAGGGCAGTATTTTCACCATCATTTTAGTTGTTATAGAGTAAGATTGTACAAAAGTTATTCTACAAAACCCATAAATTTTTAAGGTTGAAAAAAAAATATATATAATTTATTCCATGAAATTAATGTTACAAGATATTTTGGTGACTTTCGTTTTTTTTTTTTTAAATTGAAGTCTTCACATTCTCTAATTCTCTAAGCAAGTTTAGCAAAGTACTCAGTGCTCGAAAAAAATACAAAAAAAAATACAGATACAGCACTTCATTAAAAAGAAATAAGGCAAAAGAAATCTTTACAATTACAACCAAATAACTATTTACTTAGAATGACGTGTTACAAATATTAAGACTACTGTATCATACAAGCAAGTAAACGATTCAAGGTGACTCGAAGATTGCATACTTCTGACTTCACCTATTACAATATAACATGTGTGTTACGTAATGCGGGCGACGTTTTTTGCCACAGAAGCCTTTGAAATATTCACTAAAATCGATCTTGTTGCATTCCTTAAATATGGCTTCATTATAATTTAGTTTATCATTCATTTTTGAAATATTTTAAAATTTGTGTTTAAGCATGTTGATGTTTAATGTTGAAATCACTAAAATTACAATAAGATGTTAAGGCCGTATGGCGCAGCCGCACAGCGCCAGAATGTAAATGTGACAGTTGTGAGTTCGATTCCATGAAATGAAATGACCAAAAGAATAAGTTAAAATTAATTAAGAAATCAGTAGCCTTGTACCGTTAATCTATAAAGGTTCAGTTTATGTCTTGTAACTTTATATCCTATACTAACTACTGGTGGCGCACAACCATTTTGTAAGTGTGAAAATTATTTTTTTTTTACGCTTATATAAATAAAATGTTTGTTATCATCAGGGACGATAACGTGTAACAGATAATATAATGCCTCGCATTATACCACCCTCTATTTCATATAATTATATTCGGTCTTATACTTCAATATGACATGATTGAATTAACAATAATCATTTATGAGGATAATTATAATATACATAATAATAATTTAATAAAATATAATTACTAATAATATAAAGTATACCACTTTTATAATTTTGAAGTATAATTATTTGATATCGAGAAATGGAACGTGTTTAAATATAAATTGGAAAAGTGGGTAATTGTATTTTAAAAATAGTATAAAATAGCATGTATCGATTGTACGACTCACAAATTTGTAAACCTCCGAATATAAACATGGTTGCTGTTACTCTTGTTTTACTTCCGTCCCACTGAAGATCTCTTGCCATCCACCTTCGTCATAAACGGAGACGTAATGTAACCTTTTTACATTACATTACCACTACAAAACGCAGACAATGTATCTTTTGATTGTAGGCACGACGATTGTGGATTTGATTTCTACTCGGGGATTCATTTTCGTTTCTCCAGTTCTCGTAACAAGTCAAAGACTATTCATTATTTACTTTTCATTTCAATAAATTAGATTTTAATGTTATTTTATATATAGTATTTTGAAATATATCAAATCAGTTTCACGTTATATCCCGCACGCAGCAGGGTAGGCAGAGGAAATCTATTTTTGTAGAAATTCTATTTCTAATTTTGTAATCCTAATAATCTTAAGTAAAGTTCCATTAATGAACGGAACATAACAACACAGAAGATACACAAAGATTATGAGCAAAAAGGGCTTGCGTCTAAAACAAATATTGTACATTGTAAATACAAACGGTTAACGGTCTCAGCTGTAACGGAAATTACGTCACCATATAGCGAATAATATTTATAATTCACGTGTTTTTACAGTGTGATACTATTCAGTAGTTATTCGTATATAAATAACGAGAGTAGGTCGACGCCTGCTACTGTGTTAATTGACGCCGCGTGCAGACGTCTGTGCGCGGCGTCGCGGACAGGTTGTCTTAAGATTATCTATGGTTATAGATATAAAAATAATAATATAGATATATTTAGACTAAAAAAATTATAGAATCTATGGCCTGTATGAAAAGAAAAGAAATCAAGAGACACGTGGTCCATATTTTTTATAACTTTTTCAAGGGTTTCCTATAAATTTATTTTTATTTCTATCTACTACCAGATTCTATTAATAGATTTTTTTTTTGTTGTTTGTCTTATTGAATTGGCTTCTTTTGGGCGGGCTTAAACGGTGTTGTTTTATGAAAATCTCAGTTAAAATGGAGATACTTAAATTAGGTTCTTAGATGGTATGTCAGTTCTAAAATATTACAATGAATGTGAATGGTATTTTATATTATATTGAAATACTGCCCTGCAGAGTAAAAGTGCACTGCAGAGAATTTTTTTGTAATCTATCTAATAAATTAGACGATATGTATACACATATCGTCTTAATATACATACGTATATTATATCACTGTTACTTGGTGTTTAATCAACGCTATTCTCATCTATTATTAACATAATAACGTATAAAAACGCTAACATTTCAAGGACAGGAAAATATACTAAAACAATGGGATCTTTTATGCCATTTATTTTCCATTTAGTCTAGAAGAAACAGTTGTTGGTACAATGATATAAGGACACCGGATTTTTTTGTGACGATTGTTGGTACGATATAAATAATTATCAATAGTGAAAATTCGAAAATTCGGTGAATTTTGTTAATAAAAACATATAAGTATACTTTTATATAAAACTTTAACAATGTTAAAGTCTGCCAATAAATACTGTTAATGCTCACACTGGAAGCTAATGACTGTTATAAACATATGGTAAAGTTTTATTTTAAAAGAGTTGAATTTTTTGCCTGCTGTTCCCGGCAGAAATGCCTTTCGAGCCGGTGCATTGGTAGCTTCCGGTAGGGCCGACAATACTGACATTTTTAATATGAATTAACGATCATCTTCAACTACTTGTACTTGGCGTTAATGAATAATAAATATAAATAATTGTGGAAACTTTACATTAAATAGGGATATTTAGTCGTTTATATCCCAGGATGTCAGCCGACAAACTATACTTAACTCCACCTTGTTAAGTATAGTTAGGACGGAATATTTTAACACTAGGCTCTCTCTGTTTACCCTCTTATGCAAAAAGTAACATAATATAAAAAGTACCCTTTAGCTATATCGCAGGGTAGTCATAGGACAGAAAGTAACCTTGTGTTAAGACACTCTTTTTCTCAATTTCCATTAAATTTTACTTTAGGAGAATCTATACATATGTATACAGTACTAGTACCTATACCTATACGATGAAAAATATCTATGAATATACATCTAAGCGTCCTATTTACTGTGACGTTCGTGTAATGCTGTGACGCCATTGATAACCTCTTTTGAAGTGTAATAAAGAATAAATGCACATTTCTCATTCTCGTAATATTTGAAGTATTTCGGCCGTTACACGAAACAGTATTAAAAAGTATGTTTTGATTTCGCATTTGGTATAACTATCTACCCACCGACACACTACTTTGATGATATTTTTGTGTTGCGAATTATTTTTACAAGCTAAAAGGATCTAAATGTGTAAAGGTGGTGAGATGTGAGGAATTAGTATATATGTTTTTGAGGGAAAATAGGTTATTATATAGGTTATGACGTATAATTGTATGTTTTAACTTAATTTAAGATAAAACAAAAAATAGTGATATGATTTTTATTTTTGTGTCAATCACGTGTGTTGAGGTTCGTTACTCGACACGAAATGTCTCGAAAATTTGGTGGAAAGTAGGGAACGGAGTGCTACTAGGTTCCGTTTGACACATATACGTACAGCGTGAAGCTAAAAAAGTGATTTCCTTGTGTACTAACTGTAAGTAACAAAGACATAAGTTCTAGGAGATCAGCGTTATCACCACCGACACATCCGTGGTCTTATTTAACAATGAAAATGTTAACTGTGGTCACGGGATTTCTACTTTCTTTTCGGGAACTACAATATAAAGGCGACAGTTGTGAGTTTGATTCCTACTCGGGGGAATGGATTATTTTCATTCTTAAAAAATGTTTTTGGCAACAAAACAAGAGGTATGAAGACAACGCACAGCGTTGATCTTAGCCGCCCAACACGCAATGTCTCGAAAAGTGAACAGTGCGAGGTGGACGGAGTATTTTAACACTAGGTAGTAGTAGGCAGAGGCAAGCCTACTTTGCTATATGCGGGATACCGCATAAAGCTAAAGAGAGAAATGAAACGAACGTGATGACTTATTTTTTGTCTAGGACCTCTAACAATTCGGCAATCTTTACGTAATCTAGTAGATGACGCTAAAACTTTTTAACATTCAAGTGTCAGTATTTGAATTTAAAAATTTTTCGCATTACTTTGTTCTAAATTTAAAGCATAGAAAATTGTCGCTTTTTTATGTTGTGGTTAGGCACTTTCTAAAACATATTGGCTAATACCATGTGTACTTAAATTTTATTTCGTTTTTGCCCAAAATTACTATTCCACTTGAATATTATATGTGATTATTATGTTATTTCTACATATTATTTGTAAAAGGTTTACCAGCTGTTGCAAAAATAATATGATAATATTAATTTCTTACTATTATATTAAGACTCATTATAGAATTATGCACTATTCTCGTCATACCAACCCCTCGTTACTGCGTTCTCGTGCTCCATATCTGTTACAATAATTAATAGAGTGTGAATAGCTTTAGAATGATCGTTTTAGCACCATCTAAGGGTCAGGATAGGATATTGTATATGTAGTAATATTAAGTAAAATAAATCAGCGTTACGCTGTCTCCCGCACTCTTGTATCAAGACACTCCGTTCCCCATTTTTCGACGAATTCTGGAGGCATTGCGTGTTGAGTGGCGAAGAAATGGAAATATACATTTAAACAAATATTTCTTTTCCTCGCGTGAATATAGAACCAACAACCAGTTACTTTTTAGTATAATATGTCACAGAATACATTGAATATTTATTTAGATAAAGGGGGTTTTCTGCTTATAGCATGATCAGCAGACATACATTGCGTTTTGAGTGGTGGGACGCATCGTCGTACTTTGTCTAGGTAACAGAAAAAAATAGAAAATTTTTCCGAGTGGAAGTCGAACCCAAAACCATCACGTTTATTATGAAGCGTGTTGGCACGGGACACGGCGCCACATGATGAATATAAGACAAAAAAATATAAGATAACGTCAACTGAAATTAAAATTGAATAAAAATTAACATTTATAAGTGCGGCTGCTATCATTGAGTCAGTTATAAAAAAAATAAAATGGTCAATAAGAACTTCTATACAAGGCATATTTTTCTACGAGCCAAAGACTGCAGTGATTAAGGAAATTGATTTAAATAATAAGTTAGTAATTAAATTGAATGGCACAAATAATATTGATGTGTTACGTACAAAGTTCGGAAGATATACTTTGGCATTCCTCTTAGCTCGTTGTTTTCGTTGAACGGATATTGGTTTTTTTTTTCCTTTAGCTCCATGCTGTATCGCATACATAAACCAAGGGTATTAGCTGACCTAGTATTAAGACACTAGACCCTCCAGAAATTAAAAGTATACTTAGTGTACACTAACTAAAATTATTTTTAATGGCCTGTAATAGAAACTTTATACCTCTTATTTTCAACCAGACATTACTTTAATATTTACATTTTATTCACTAGGTGATGTAAGAAATCAGCCAGCCCTATAAGGTAGGCAGTACGTAATATCAGCGACCCTGTGAACGATCATTAAATCAATTATCCAACGAACTAGAAACGCAGTAACATTGCTAACAGCAAGTAAACAAACGCTGTTTTCATAACCTATGACTGCGAAGTACCAGTTGAGGTTACAACGATTAATGTATATTGCACCGTTCTTTGTGAACGAAATGCTGATATATAGTGGCCTTGTGATATATATTTTAAATAGGTATGTAGGTATGTCTATGAAATTAAGGTCGTCATAGCGTGATAGTATATAAATCACTTATTTTTTTGATATTGTTATTGATTGATTGGACTAGAAGACGTAAAATGGAAAACTGTTGTCGTTTATCTCGTTTCCCATACACTCCCTAGCTTGTCAAGTATTAACTTAGTTAAGTAGTTTCGCTTGTGAGTTCTCGCTTCCTTTATACAGAAACGAAAGAATTTTGTGTGAATTTTGAAGCCATCATAGCGTAATAGTGTAAAAATCACTTACAACCTCATATTCAGAGATAATGAGAATATTAAAAAGTCACTGTATTTACTTAATACCTACTGTACCTATGTATTTGAAATTACTTATAATATAGAGAAAAAAGGGAATACTAATGGTATTCCTTTATCTGTAGTATGCACCGCGCGGCCCAGGATAGTTCTAACTTCGAATCAAAATTTGAAGATAATCTTTACATTTAACAGATCTCTCCGCAAAATGTATGATATTTATATACACAAAGATTAAGAAACCCTAATACATTGACATCGTTCACATTAAATGAGTAATGAGTCATTGGCGTCGGTACCTTCTGTACTTTCGGGGTTATCGCGATTATTTGTTTAATTCCTACAGCTTTGTAGTGCCGTTCGCTGTTGATGGTTATTAAAAGTGGAAAATTACGTTTTATGTCCATTATAAATATATTGATATTGTATTTACTATATGCTAATTGATGTTCCTCAAATAATAACAGGGCGATTTTCTTTGTTACCTATTTTTATTATCATTTTCTTATCTCCATAATAATTTTTACTTTAAATTATGCATCGGGTGTTGCGGTTTTTACTACATATATGTTCATAAATTGTTTGATTTTAATGTTAAGTTATTTTTTTTTGCACTAAATAAATCTTTGTGTAGAAAATAACATTGACAGTGTTGTGAGTTATTCAATTCAAAGGGATGTTACAAACAAAGAAATTATTCATAGTTTTATGAAAACTTAAAAAATATTGTAACAAAAACATTCTTTTGTTTGCAGCCGCGAATTTTGAGTACCGTCCGTTTAAAAAGACAGGAATACAATTTTTTTGTAGCTTCACGCTGTGTTGTGCTCGCTAATAAAATCATATATAATATTAAATTATAATGCTAAAACAATTTTAAAAAACGTCAAACATTTCCCGCTTCGCTCTTAAATCAGCGGAAGTAAGGGACGGTGTGACAATGCGCTCTCTCTATCTATCCCGGATGGGTTATCGTGACATAATATTCGTACAGTACTTGTTGACCGTAACGAGTTGTGGCTGCCATGAATGGAATGAGTTTAGGATTTTTCTTGCTTTTGATTAATTTCTTTAAAACCCAGAAAGCTTAACTTCAGTCCAGCCACGACTCGGCGCGGCAACTTGTAATCCATACTTACTAATTCAGTATTCAAATAGCTCCGGACGATTTTTTTTAACAAATTTTAAAATGGAAACGGCTGAATAATTTTTGTATCAATATTATACTTAAACGTAGCTGTTTCGCTAACTATGTAATGTACATAGTAAAGCAGCTATGTTAAAGTAAAGTATTGTAAATATTAACAGTTTTGTTATATTATGTGATTTGCGTTCAGTGATTGCAATATTTTAACACGCAGTCTCCTATTGTGTTGCATAACTCCTCTTTTCCGTTTGAACCCCTTCGTGTGTTCTCCATACGACGTGACATTGGCGAAGTGAATAGTACTCAAGTGTCACGTTCGAAATACCACAAACGAAGAACTGAACTAAAGTGAACTGATAATTTGGTGAAATGCTGAATTAATACATACAATCTAGGGATACTACGACATTTTTTTTTAAATTACAACACCGATGACTCTCCCTATGATATCATACAAATAGCGATAAACCAACGATAAGAGTAACATATCCGCTATAATATATAGTCGCCATCAACTATTGATATTTAGCTCCGAGCCCCGTGTCGTTTGTAAATCATGCTAATGGCGGCCCGCGGTAATATTTCAACAGTTTCAGCCTTTAAACGTTCCACTGATGCAAATTGATTTCGTTTATGTACCGCACAGTAATTCTGTCAAGGTTAGTCTTTCTAGTTTACAAAATTTATACTACGCACTTGTTGCTTTTGTTGTTGGTTGATTAATCTTGATTTGTGTTAGTGATGTTTTTTGTTTCGGTATAGTTTGAAGTCTGTTGTTTATTGTTATTATTGTGTAAAGAAATTTAATATTTCTTCTATTTCTGGGGATCCTCTTCCTAATGCGGACTTTTGTCAAACATTAGAAAGTTTCATATGACGTACTTATTGGTATGATATAAAACTTCTAACAACGCGACACGTGTTCTGAATTACTGCTTTTTGTAATTGAATGTAAAGTAGAGGATGAAGGTTAAGTTGCTTAAGGCAAGAATGTAATGTGATTACTCCTGTAGATGAAAGTATGATTGGTACCGTTTTAACTGTGTTCACTCGCCATTGTGATTTCAGTTCCATGGATAATTCAGTGTATTTCGTTATTTTTTCTGTGAAGGTAGATGAAAGGTTATGAATGTTTTGAATAGCAATGTCTATGAGGTAAACCGGTTTGAGTTATTATTATTATATGTATTATGCTTTATGCAATTTTTCATATTGTATTAATATAAAGAGAGAAAAACGGTTTAGCAAAAATAAAAATAAAAGCATTACGTATTTGTACTTAGTATTTTATTTAATTAATTATGGGTTTGATACCTATAATTTTAGTTATGTATATTATATTTTATTATATGCAACAATTAAGTGTCGGAATTATTTGTAATAATTATTTCAATAAACCTTTAACATAACAGAAATCAACCCAAACAGGATGTTAGGACTCAAAATAAGCTTAATAGGTTTCATTAAAGCTTTCATACATTACAGCTTATCCTTCAAAAATGCGGACTACTCTGACCTCAGTTCGAATAATCTAAAGAGTTTTTATGGGGATTATAAACTTTCGAAAAACAGTTTTCGTTTCGATTTGTTTTAATGTTCCGAGATTGTCGGTTAACAGTTGAGGTGGGCTTACACGAGATGTTCAGGTTCAAATGTTACTTCGAAAAATAGTTTTAGTGAAAACTATGTTCTTGTGAAAAACGTAGAGTGTATGTACGTGAATTTCCCACATTTGGTGCAACAATGCCGTATTTGCATATTTCGAAACGACACAATCAAAGTTTGGAAATAATCTTCCGCATACATTGAAATATATATCTATATATAAATTAAAAATCAAAATTATATCAGCTTCGCACTGTATCCCGCACACAGCAGGGTAGGCAGAGGGAATCTAGCGTTAAAAGACTCCGTTCCCCACTTTCCGTAGAGTTCTGGAGGCACTACAATCAAAACAGGCAAAACGCAATTGTTTTGAGTAGCGTAACTCAGCGCCGCCCTTTGCCGCGAAACCAGAGCGATGAGATGAAAATATAATAATATATTACATTTCCTTGAGTGGGGATCGAACCCACAACCAGTTAATTTTACAGTATATATATTTTTTAAATATCTATGTCTATATTAAAAAAAAAAGTTAATGTACTTAACTATGTTTTTTTTCGTCCCAATGAGCAATATATGATACTAAATTCAACTTTCATTTTTATGAGTCAGAGCAATAATTGATATTGTAGTTCAAATTCAAATATTTATTTATGTTGTTACCAAATTAACAAGAATTGATGTCTTATATATAAAAAGTACTGTCAGTTGCTGTGCCACGACGGTTTTAAAATAATTGCTTTAAAAATAATTTCCACCATGATGTTTCCCATTTGCTCAGTTTTCGACCACAAAATAAACTACAGCCTCAAATTCCTCTACAATGATGAATCTCTAAAGTATTTCTTCGCCGGTTTGTTTTAAATTTTAAGGGTCCCGCGGGATGTGTGACTCATACAAGTGATAGTGAGTATATTGATTCTTAGAAGCGTATTATAATTATCTACTGTTAGGGTTTGGTCATGTTTGTTTAACTTAAATTTATATTATATAGATCATGCTAAATTTGAATAAAATTATAAGTAAGAGACCTTTAGCTTATTAAAGCTAAAGGCGTATTAATAGAAAAAATATAAAAAAAAGACCGGTAAATGCCAATCGGATTTGCCTACAGAGGCTTCCATACCTATAACAGGATTATAGGTCAACAGAAAGTATAACTTATAAAAGTTGACAAATTTAACTTTGCGGTTATTTGCACTTATCATTGTACAAAATAAACTACAAATATAAATCTGTAAAGATAGTTTTATGACATATCTAAAACTTTACTTTTCAGATTTTTCTATTCTGTTAATTTGTCCACGCTGTAGGGTTTAATTACACGGCGAAATCCATACAAAATAAAGCAATATCGATGCATAAATGCTCGTTTATCGCGTTGATCGAGAAACTTTATTTTTGTTTTGAAGGACCATAGACTTGAATATTCGATTTTAATCACAGCTTGACAAATCCACGCAGTCTGAAGATAAATGATCTTGTCAGACGGACAGGCAGAAAATAAAATGATCGTATAAGGGTTTCGTTTTAACTTTTTAAATACGGAACTCTAAAAATGAAGTATAAGTCTTAATGTTCACCTTCGTTATCCAAAAGGAGAAGCTTCCAATTTAATGAGGAATGTCATTAAGCGTAAACGTCTCCGTAACACTGCAAATATTTGCGTGTTATTCAACAATAGTGGGGTTATTGATCCTCGCGGCATTTAACTTACAGCGGTAGGGTGACCGATACGTTAGTCGAAGAGGCCTATACTATTTATGTTGTAATTTTTTGTATATACTTGATTTACGAAGTTTTTAAATGGCTTATTTTTGATAGTTAAGCAAAATTCAAGAGGAAAGAGGGATTTTTTATGTTACTTATAGAATTTGTGTATATTAAATTTGTCCCGACGTATAGTTACGTAGGTAGTGTGGCAACGACGAGGACGAGTAAGAAAGGAAATCTCACACTCACAACGCATCACATTGCCCTTAGGTTTTTAAACTATCAAAAAACAAAAAGTGTAATAATATGCTAAGTTTTTCCTACAAATTAAGTAAAATGTGGTATTTTATTGAATTGAATCAACTCTTCCAGAATTCGGCTACAAGTGGGCGACAGAATCCTTAATGGAAACGGAGTGTTTTAACGAAAGTTTCAAGTTAGGGAACCTTGGAACCTTCGTTTAAACACTGCAGCCAGCCTACCCTGCTATTTGCGGAATACAGGGTGAAACTACAAACAATATCGTTGTAAGATAGGCCACTTTTGCTTCGAGCGATAAGTCTATATATGACCGGTATCCATACTGTACTTGCATTAACACGGATACTTAAGGGAACCATTTATCACTGTTTCACACACTTTCTCGATCAATTATTATTCTGTCGTCGTTTTTGGAACGACACATCGTATTAAATAGGTTAAATATTTCTTGGGATATTTATAATGGATAGTGATGTTATAAAGCTGCTTATTTTTAAAATCAGAATCATAATTTACACGTTTTTTTTAATATAACAAAGTAAGCAGAGGCACTCCGTTTTACACTTTCTATCCAATTTAATAGACATTGTATGTTGAGTAGCGGAATTCAATGTTTTACACTTTGTCTTGTTAACAGAGGGAAGAAATGAAGATGATTCATTCCCCGACTGGGAATCGAAGCCCCAACCATCGCATTCACTGTCAAATAATAAATACATCCTATAATAAAATTGATGTCTTTAACCTGTTTACATTGTGGCTAAACAATAAACGTTTAAAAGGAAATTTATATTCAGATGGCAGCCCTGGCCTCACTGTGGGATCGTGTAGTGCGCTAGTTTTAGTAAGCACTAAGCTGTGATTGTGACTCATATTGTGTTATGGATATACTCGTATGTATATCTGTAGCAAAGTTCCTTTTTTTATCTTTGAGTGATTCCGCGTAATTTGCGGGGTAAGTACTATGTAATGATAGATTGATTCTACTCTATATTTTAGATTTTATTTCAGCTTCACGCTTTTTCCCGCATAGCCAGGGTCTATCCTCTAAAGAAGTTAACTGTTAAGACAATTTGCTTTCGGAATTTCTCTACTAGAGCTGGCTTTAAATTAATAAGCGGTAAAAGATAAGTCGGAAACGAAAGTGTTACAGAATAAACTTAACACTAGGTTGTCCGGTTCCTTTTGCCTGCTGTATGAGGGATACAGCTTGAAGCTATACAAAATCGTTGCCTCGAGTGAGAATCAAAGCCGCAACTGTCGCGTTTATAGACAGACGCTGTCCCACGGCACGGCGTCACGACGGCCTCAAACTTCCACTTCATCACCTTATTTAGATATCGGGTGTTATGTGGATTTATTTCTTAACCAGATAGGTAAAGTAAATTTGTTATTAGTTTTGTGTCCTACGAGATTTAATTTCATAATTAACAACACTACAACTTCCGTCCATGCACCTGCGTGAATATAAAATTTTTATTGGCATCAAGAAGATCTGATGAAAAACAATGATTTATCTTCTAAATAATAGAGTAAAAATACAAATTTAGGTTTTTTTTATCAATTATAATTTTTTATATCACAAAACTAAATTCTTGGTTTAGTGAAACGTCAAAAATAAATTGCAATCTACTTTCGAAAAACCGATCATCATATGATTCCATTTAGTAGAATCTTAACGTTCTTACTATATTGAAATAACGCGGTTCTTCGAATTAGTATTCACAGAAGCATCGTGTACAAAGAGACGTAATCTATAGTATCTTTTATATTTAACTCGAGTGCTCAGGCGTCGGGCTGTCTCGCCGTTTTATAATTACCGCCGTTAAGTGCATTCAATGTATTCTTTTAGGGAAAATGATCGTAACCTATATTTGGGACAGCTGGCAAACCAAATTTGACAGGAAGCACTTCGTTAAGGGACTTCATTAAAACGTCTTTTTAGTTATTGTCTTTAAATGTTTAATTATATATTGTGTGGGAATCGATCAATGTTATACTTTTTCTCTTTCTGTTAATTTTAGAGATATTCTTGCTGAATTTAGTCTAAGCGAGTCGGTGTAAAGAAATTATTTTGCCCATTTGGTGGAACAGTGACATATCTCTCTTTGAAAGAAGCAGGAAACGCTATTAAAATTTGTAGTTTGTCAGCATATTTTGACATAATTATTACATTAATGAGCGATATTTGTATTTACTTAAACATTCGTCTTACTAAGAACAGGGTTCACAATCCACATTGTATGAGCTGGGCCCTTCCCAATTGCCATATTTTAAAAAAGTATATATATATATATATTGTATTTTATATTGTATGCATACAATTACTATGTACAATCAATAAAATTCTACTATTTTTCACCGCAACTCAATAACTTACGGTAAAATCTGCAATATAATATAACCATTTCGCCTTATTTATACGTACAAAGTGTTTCATATGCCACCGACCCACTCATTTATTACACGAACTACGTGAACAGATAGCGTCGATATTTCAGCTGAGCCTTATTTGGATTCAATAGTAGTAATTTGTCGTCAGACGCCGATAAATGCATAAGTGCATCAGTATGCATCGCGGTGCTATCAGATAAGTGATGACCTAATTGTTAGTTCAATACATTTGAATACCCTGTTACTTACTTTCTATTTATGGATGAGGTTTGATTGTTTTTGGTTTTTAGTTAGTCTGTACACTAATATATTTAGAATTATTTATTTTATCAGTAAAAAACGATTAAAGTATAGCAACAGGTTTAAATATTAAACATACATATTTCTACGAAGTATTCTTTTAGTCATCGAAATACGTAAAATGGCGTAATGCGTTTGTGTATAAAAAAAGTAAAGTAAGTAAAAAAGTAGAGTAAGTTTTTTAGTAAATCTTATAATTTAGACGTTAACATTGTCTCTAAAAATAACTTGTTTATAATTAAGGTGATTCGTTACTGAGGGTGTGTGACAGACAACGTGCAGCCGAAACAAGGCGGCTTAGAACGCTTAAATTTATCATGTAGAGGAGCTCTAATATAGGATATAATTTCCTGAACGATGGAATTTCTATTTTACATCGAGCGGCCCCACTAGCAATCTCATAAAAATCTGAAAGAAAAAAATACTAAAGTTTATAGTAATTTCGCTAATATTTCTATATCATTCTTTATATGTTATTGGTCAATTTAAAGCATTGCCTTGACTCTGAAAATAATTTTATCCGTCGTCGTCTGGAGCGTGTCGCGCACGCGCCGCCCTCTGCCAAACTACTTGCACGCTGCCAACCGGACCCATTGTTACATAATGTATTGCTCGGTATGTCTAGCCTTTATCGTGGATGTTTTTTTTGCCTCTCTTGTTACATTTTTTTTTCTCGGTCTGGTAACCATAGATAAAAAAAGTATGACGATACAACGATTCTAGGGAATTAAAGTATTTCTTTTTATGATTATGATTTGAAAATAATATAAATTAAACGGACTAAGTGATTGTTTTTGTCTTTTAGAGTTTATCTAGAAACGAATAAATAGCAGATAGCTTTATAAAATTAATTAGAAATTTAATTATATGAGCGTTATTTGAACACAGTAACTTTATCACTTATTAAACAAAGTTGCCAGTATTTATGACGATATAACTATATTATAGCTTATCTTCACTCTAAGTGTATAGTACCTAGGTTTGATTACTTGGCCATTACTCAATTATCTCTACTAAATTGGTTAACACCATATACAGATGTAGTAACATGTTGACCGTCCTGTCGATAGACCTTGTTTAACTTGATCTCTCTAAATATCGTATCTGTTACTCTACAAGTCTACAAGGTACCTATTTATATTTAGTGCACAATATCCGTCCTAAGTTTGTGCAATCGTAATAAGATAATTAGTTATTAAAGTTGTCGACATCATTTGGTTTTGGTACTTTATATTTATAAAGATTGAAGTCCTTGACGCAGGAAAATTGTATTTTCGTGAAACTCAGAAGTTTATTCAAGATTTATGAATTTATATGAAAATTTAAGATTTACAAAAAAGTTGCACGGTTTTTCCGATAAGAGGGTAGCAATACAGAGCAGCATAGCAGAGGTTCCGTTGCCCACTTACCAAGTAACCATACTCAGTGAGACACCTTCATTCCCCACTTTAGACCGATTATGGAGGCATTGCGTGTTGAGTGGCGGAACTAAACGCGGCGCTTTGCCTTGCCACAACCTGTCGCGTTTACCAGTCGCACTCTTGTGTCCGTGCGTCACGCTTGCCCACTAATAAAGCTGACTTAAGATCATTTTATTATTATTATTATTTATTATAACATTTAAAAACAATAAGGATGTTCAGTTCAATTTTGTTTCTAGTTTATGACGTTCCGAGGGTGCCAAAATTGAGATTTTTCTTTACTTTCAGTAGATATTTCTTTACGAAAATTCAAACGCACATCAAAAAAATATGACTTATTTATAACTTATGCATATGTAAATAAATTATTTTATATGTAAGTGTTACAAGGAAATTTATCAATATGATAACTCATAAACCTGTATTGTGTGTGTCAGTCGTGGCCGGTCCGTCACGCCTCGTTCAGTGTATGATCTAATGTCACCGAGGCTTATGTTGACTCGTAGCTGGTAGTGTTATACTCTAGTTGTATGTAGTAGTATGTAGTAGTCGATAGTTGTTACAAGGAGATGATATTATTAGTAGTATTTGTCAATTGTAAATATTTGTAGTTTTGTACGAGCATTCGACCATAGGTAAATTTTCTTACATGTTTCACGCCATGTGCTGCATATTAAGGCAAGTCTAGGGAATTAAGTGTTAAGATACTTCGTTCTCCTCTTTCTGCCGGAATTTAATACTGTATTAAATGGTGATGGAAATAATTTTAATTTAATTATTGTATGAGGCCAGGCGTAGCGCAGTGGCACAAAGTGTGACTGTAAAACTGACTGGTTGTGGGTTCGATCCCCA
>DVQM01000575.1:0-16203 GCA_018231645.1 Heliconius ricini
AATAAACATCTGTCCAAATTTCACGTTTCTACGCACAGCGGTTACGGCTGTGCGTACGTCTTACCTGAGTCAGTCAGGTACATGTCTTTTTATATATATATAGATAACCAAGCGTGAAAAATCACCCTAATATCTAAATGTTATTTAATTTTTTGGCACTTTATTTGTTTTTGCTTCCCAACAGCTGAACTGGTAATTGCCAGAGAATGAAAATGAAATACGCTGTACCTAATGTCCTTAATCATTTGTCTCTATTGCAATTAATATTTTATCGTTATTAGACTAGAAGAAAGGCCATCGTGGCGCTGGAGAACAAGCATGCGACGACACGTAAACGATGTAAACGACGAGATTGTAGATTCGATTCCTATTCAGGGGAATTTATTATTTTATGTTTTAATTTCTTCATCCTAGCAGCGCAGCGTTCAGTTCTGCTAATCAACACGTAGCGCTTCAGAATTCTGCGGATTATAAGGAACAGAAATTGCTTAATGGGAACGGAGTGTTTAACACTAAGGGTCCCAGGTTCTCGTTGAATACAGCATGAGGCTAAAAAAATCTCTTACTTAATAAAAAAAAGTAAAAATTACATAAACTGAGATGGAAGGGAACAGCGAACAAACATCGTAAAAGCGGGACGTAGCTAGGACGTGACAGGAACTTTTGTTACGGTATTGTCGCAGTGCTATATAGAATGTAATATTTGAACTGTATTTACGGTTTATTTTGTTTTTATTTTCTATAAAATAAATAGTTATTGGCTCAAGTAGTTACTTAATTCTGTAACTACCTAAAACAAGTACAAAAATGTCAAAAAAAAAATATTTTTAATTTGTAGTAAAAAAATCAATTTATGATTATTCTAAATTATTAAGAATATTATTAACGTTGAAATAACTAACACGAATAGAAAAGTGTAAGTAATATAATATATTCACAAAACATGAGAACGATATTTATATATTTATATATATTATTTTGGTCCAGCTTAATATTGATTCAAACAATAACAAAACGAATTAAACTCATGAAAAAAAATACAAATGTCTTTACCCACGCTACGTATCATAAATTCAATTTACCTTTGATCAGAGATAAAAACAGAAAGTTGATACAAAATATCTTTATAAAAGTATCACTATCGAGGTAACTACGTTTTGGTCGGAAAATAAAATTATAGAGTACCTTTTCGCAGGAGGAGCGTAACACACTGCGAACGTGGTCCGCATGCTAAGCTTTACAATCGTTGGGAAAGCTTCAGGTATCGATTTGTTGAAAATTGAACGGCAAACATTAAGAACTTTTATAGGTAAATAAAAATAGATAAAAATATATTTTATAAAACAAACCCATATTTTGTGGGTTGTTCTTTTTTAGATTATCCCCAAGACCTGACAACAAGTGACAAGAAAACCAACAAAATTTATACTCATATAAGTACATTTTGGCTATATTTGTACCATTTGTATTAAAAGGTAATATTGTAATAGTGGTGGTCACTATCAGTGATTTATTGTATATATTTTATTTAGAGTATATTTTAGAAGCCGACTGTAAGGTCTTAACTGCTATCTGCCGTAAACACAATGGTTTACTGCGCCGAATATTCCAAATTCAAAATGCACGAAAATACAAATAATCACTGCAATAATTTGTCCGTGTTATTCTAGTAAAAAAATATATTTTATAATAACCCTTATACATATACACTAAATATAAATACTTATATATGTATATCATACATTTCAAGAGGACTTTAAAATCCTATTCCTGTTAAAATATCCGCCACATTTCCCTACAAAAATTGTTAACAGAGGGATCATGCATGGCTGAAACTATAAAAGGTAAAAAAGGGCAAAGTGAAGTCCTGTGTCCACGAGACGTGATGCAGCTCTGGATACAAACGATACAAAAGTAAAAAATAAAACTTTTTGTCGCCGTACCTCTTAAAATATGTCAAATTTGCTTATTATTGTGGATAAAATTAAAAAATATGTATAGAGGAGATAATTTTGTACAAAATTACCCCAGCGATGATGTAACATTCAAATTGTAAGTATACTGTCTTTCCAAATGTGTTAAAGTTGACAACGATATTATCTCATACCATTATAATCAATCTATACATATTATTTATTATATATAGTTGATCTCCGTGTACACATATATAGAAGATATGTGAAAAAATCCATTATTGTAGGCACTGTAATAGAACCCAAAACATTTATTTTTATTTTTTTTGTTTGTTTGTTTGTTTATTGATTTGTCTGTGCATTTGTTCACGCTAATATGAGAATATGCTTAACCGATTTAAGTGCTGTTTTGGTTTTTGTATTTAGGAACACGTCTTTCAATTCCTTCTGTATTTGTTTTATGTAAATCGGTTCAAAAGTAAAGAGGTTTATTAATATCTCTTTTATCAATTTTATCGACCTACAAATATTTTACAAACATAATTGCTACAAAATATATATACTATTTATTGAATTGGCTGAAACTTTAGCTTTTAATGTACGGATGTTGTCTTATGCTAGTATTCAGATAAGCAAAATAAATTACTGTGTAAGTAGTTTTAGCAGGTGAAGCCGCTAGTTAATCCTAAATAATGCTACACCTTCATTCTTTTTTTTAAGAATCAAGTAACCAAATATGAACTAACAATGAAAATAGTGGCCTAATCTTTAACACTTACACACAGTAAGTATAAAATATTTTAAGAATACATTTATATTCTGCATAAAATAATTTTACATTAAATATAGGTTTATAGTAAATATTTTTTTCACTGAAGAGCCCTCGTTTCTCATCTTATTAAAAGCAAAATAAAAAAAGGATAAGCATAAAAACCACCAGAAGAGATTTCGCTCTTCATTAAGACTGTGGCTTCTAAAAGGATAAGGGTAATTTTCTTTTCTCTAGAAAAATAAACTATATCAACGAAAAATCAGAAAACTCTTCAATCAATTGGGAACAAAAACGTTGAAGACAAATCGCGGAGCTGATTGAGTGGGGTACGAGTCAAAAAGAGCAAAGGTAAATCTGAAGACTAAACAGCACTCAAGTATGTCCACTTAAAGAACCGAACGAATAAAAGGGATGTTGGAGGCCAAAATAAATAAATGAATCCCTTTCATGATTCCCTAAGACGGATTCCGTTAAAGACATAGCAGAGACAAGTAGATTTGCTCATGTATGAAATGAACTCTATCTTACTTTGTAAGATTAAGTTCGTAAAACATATACAACTTAGCGATGTTATGTACTAAACTAAATATCAGTACAAGGCCACAGAAGTATGTTACACAAAGACAAAAAGAAAAACCAACGCAAATCTTCAGGAGTGGAAATAACATTATAATAGTAATAAAATTATTAAAAAAATATTATGTAGTTTTTTATATATAATAGATATTATATGAAATGTAAAAAAAAAGTTATTTAAGCCTAAAGAAATACAAGATAAGATTTTTTTATTGGCTTAAGAAAAGAGTGTTATATTTGTTTTCTATTCGTTATTATCATATTTATTTTTTTATTTTATAATTATATTAACATGTATTTTTCTTTAATAAAATCAATAGTACTAATATATTTAGTATAAGTTATACTAACTTTTTTATATAACTGTGTGTGTGTTAAATTTAAAGTTATCTGTAGTTATATAAAGAGAAAAGATTTGTATGTGTGTCGGTTTGCAACGAATAAATATAAAAATCACTGAACCGATTTTAAAAATACTTTCACAATTAGAATGCTACATTATCAATAAGTAACTAAAGCTTAAAAAAATAGAGGGCCCTATTAAAACTTTAATAAAATAACCCAAAGAAAAAAAATATTTTATCACATGCGCTGCAAAAACGAATACAGAATATAAAATTGTTCCACTAAATTGAAGGTCAAATCCATATCTACAAAAAACCTCGCGATACCATAATTGCGTCCCACTATTGTAATTTGGTCAATCCAACACATTTTTTACACTTTAATATTACAAAGAAATGCTAACCATAATCAGACCATGTTATCCAAATCTTTATCTTAATCCTTATTAAATAAGCTTTTTCGTATTCGAGACTGATTTAATATATGCAGTGTACTCTTTAAATTATTGGAATCGACATTCCATTAAAACATTTTACGAATTTAAAAATGATAATCTGAACAAATTATATATTTCTCGAGTAGGATCTCCAGAAAATCTATATATTATAGAGTCAACCGCTGAACTGATTGTGATAAAATTTCATATAGAATTACTTGAAGTTCCTCGGATCAATATAAGCCATGTTTTTCTCCCATTTTTTTTCCAAGAATTTCATAAAGTATTTTTATTCTTATGCTTTTCATCGTTTTGCGTAAAGGTTGCCGAAAATGGAGTATCTGAACTTAACCTTATAAAATACATTATCCTTAAAATAAAAACATTATCCTTAAAAAAAAAACAAAAGTCTGCAATATTACAATATATATTAAAAAAAACCTTTAAAATTTGGTATTAATCGATATCAAGATAAATATATATTACAATTTAAAAATAAAAAAATAAATATATAATAAAATCAAAATCAAATCAGCTTCACGCTATATCCCGCACACAGCAGAGTAGGCAGAGGGAAACTAATGTTAAGACACTTCGTGCCGTTGCGCCACGACTGGCCTATAAATAAATAAATATATGGGAGTAATAGATATTTGTCTTAGGCATACACCTGCTCCGTAAATACGAGCGAAAACAATTATAAATTAAAGTTGAATTAAGTTTAGATATTTTGTTTAATACTGACACATTTTATGTTTGTGATAAAGTAGAGAATGGTCTTTTAACAGTGTACAAAAATAGTCTTTTGCTGCCTAGATTTAGGTGAGATTTTTTTAAATTATCAAAGTTCTACATTAATTTAGGCAAATCCGTTCTTCATAAATTTCACGTTTAATAAATAAATAATGGGAGGCCAATATGAAAAGCCGCAGTACAGACACTAGTATAATGTAAGATGGATTTTTTTAAATAAATAATATGTGTCTTTTATTCAAATGTTATTGATATGAATATGTTGAAGATACTTGTGTAGTCAGAAAAGAATGAGAATATGTAAAAGTATATAATGAAAATATTCATTGTACTTGTATACAACTCAAGAGTTCATATGTAAAGAATATTTCATTATATTATATTCTTTTCAATATACATAAAAAAAATATTTTCCCAAGTGATTTGATCGTATTACAAAAAATACTTGTTAAACAAAGGTAGGTATCGTTTTTGTGTTTATCTATTTATTAGTATTTTTATTAGATTCACGCTTTATTCGCATATCAAGGTAGACTGTGAGAATCTTGTGTGACTCAATCTCTGATCAATTTTAGGAAGGATTCACACTACAGTGTCGGTCACGGTTCTTCCTCGGCCTCATCTCAAATTCCTGAATGAGAAATATTTGTCCAGCACGATAGAATGAATGCTCTAATTGTTTCTCACGTAAGAATATTTTTAACTCAGATAGGACCGAGGACGAACCTGAGCTTGTACTATAGTATGAATAATCCTGCTGAGTGGTGGAACCAGACGTTACACTTAGCCTTGTTCCCCCATCGAGGACATGAAAATCTTTCATTAACCCCAGTGTGAATCGAACTCAATAAACATCTTAAAAGGAATATGCATACGCGGGATACAGTGTGAAGCTGAGAAAAAATTAAGGTAGACTCAAGACTGGGATAATCTAGTGTCAACGCGCTGTGATCTTCACTTTCGTATTGAGTGGAGAAACTTAATGTAATTTAACTCAACTTTACCAGAGCGACAACCGAATCCAAAGCCATTGCGTTAACAGAAATAAGAAATGATATTGCTGTCTTTAATATTTTAGATATATTTTTAAATCGTTAGTATCATCAACATATTTAGAAAATTTTTTAACTCTTACTATGAATTTACATTTAATTGCAAAAAAAATAATATTAAAAATACGTACTAACAGTTTCAAGACAAACAATTAATCACGTAGCAAGAGTTCACCTGATAGAATCGACATTTAATGACCTATCCAATATAATTGCTAACTATTGAAAACTTTTACAAAATACAATGATTGCACAATGGTCTTTGGGTTCCAAATGGGAATTTCCTAGTACAAATTACGTAATTTTCAGGTAAAAAAGACCAAACAATGTACTTCGACCTAATTAGTAAGCCTTGCAAAACTTTGTCTTTTGTTTATCATTAAGAGCAACAATTTCTACAACTTTCCAACTAATTATTTGTTTTTTGTTGTTTTAATTTTGATTTCTTTTTATTTTTAACGTCGGCCATTATTTTTGTTTTTGTTAAAATTAAGGTTATACCCTAGTTTTTCAAAAAGAATAAAAGACTGATCTCTGAAATTCGTTTAGTCGAACAATGTTGTGTTCAGGTCAGTTATTTTAATTGTCCTAGTTGTTTGGAACATGAATTTAATAATATTGAATTAAAGTAGTCTGATTTTTTTTTATTTAAGTGATATCTTTTTAACTGCTGTAGCTAATGATTGAAACCCAATGACTTTTTAAAGTTTATGAATTATGCCGTAGCTTTCGAGCTCGTGGAACCTAACAATATTAAAATGTTTATATCTAAGCAATTAGTAAGTGGGAGTACTGTAGGGGGGCGGGGGGTCTTGGATTTGCTTTGTTTTGACGTGTTCAGTTAAATATTTTTAAGAGGATTGCTTATTTTTGATGGCATGGGGAAGGGGGGGAGGGGGCCCCAGTAACCTTTACCGAATTTAGCTCTCTTTGTTATTTATTCGTCATAGCTAAACAAATTACATATAAATAAGTAAATAACGTTTACGCTTCTACAAAATTTTAATGCTCGTACTAGTAATTCATTTTATAAATACATTGCAACGGAAATAAAGTGTGAAACATGTCCAAACCGGTAACATTTGCCGGACACATGTCGTGCCGTGTTTAGGCTCCAAATGTCAACTGCCCCCCGCTCGGCTTAGGTTGGGGCTAGTAAGGGCGGGAAATAATGCTGTATTTTTTTTATTGATAAATACACTTTATAATTTGTTTCTTAATTTTTCAGATTTTCATAAAGTTTAAATACTAAACATTTTTTAAATTAATTTAATAAAATTAAAGAATAAATATTTTAAAGTATCACAAACGTGAAGTAGAGATCAGACAGTTCTACGAAATAAGCAGCAGTAAGAGGCAAGTTAAATGATTGGTAACAAGGTTAAAAATGTTTTTTTTAATAATGATAAATTTTCTTCCCATAATATTTGATCATGTTTCCACTTAATTTTGAGGGAGTCTAAAAAAATATATAAATTTTATAATTGAGGTAACGTATCCAAATCCTCCTGCTTTTGCATAGCCACACTTTTATCACTTGGTATTTAAATGAGATGAATTTTGGAAGTAGTTGCTACGATCTCTGACACACGAATCTATACCAGTAACTCATCCCGCGTTATTTGTATCATTTTGGTAAATTTGCTGTTTCTTGAGTTGTTTCCAGTCTATATATATTATAATAAATAGTGATATTTTTTTCAGTTTTTATTTTAAGCGCCATTTTTACGCTATGATTTATAGCGCTAGGTGATTTATAATGCAAAATAAGGAAATTAGTGCAACTTTGCTAGGTTTTCTCAACAAACGAACTGGATATATAATGTAATAAAATAAGGACAAAAAGAAATATTATCTGTATTTTCCAAGCATTGGCCCGAAGAAAAAGAAGATGGACTACAAAAATCTAAAATTATGAAAATCTTTAAAACAATAATAATAAAACATATGTGTGTATTGTATACATATATGTAGATATTTGATTGTAACTCGACATGCACGATCACGCACTGCATTGGACGGATGATTTGACTGCAAATATCAAACGTCGATCATTCATCAGAGTATTGCATACGCTTCAATGGATAATATCTCGTTGTACTACACGATAAGTACTGGCGAAACGAATCGATTTAGTAGTACAATGTACTAATAATTAATACCATTAATACCATCACAGTGCAGTGGTAATTTGTGTAGTAGCGTACAGGGGTTATGAGTTCATATTTCAGACCTAATTGATTGTTTTGAATATATTTTGGCGATAAAGTGACAAAAATAGTTGGTAAAAATCCAAAATTTCTACATGTGCCAAAAGTTTTCACGCGTCGATATTATTCACTCCACGAACTATTCCAGTGTTTTTCGAAGTTTTATTTATACCTAAAAAGAAACCTAATCTACATTTGACAAATATTTTAAGTCTACAATAGATAATCTTTAAGAGACAACAAAGTGAGATTTGTCACCAGCAATATTGTATTTATAGAGCTTAATAAGGCGTGCCATCTGCAACGTCACGCTACATTCCGTGTCGAAGCTACTTAAGAAGCTCGGTATTAAAATGAGATACTTTTTATCAGGTACTTAATTTTACTGGCCAATTGAATTGTTTATTTTTGTTTAAGAAACCGTTGTAAAAGTCAAAGTCATAAGCGGTCAGCGAAATAATCTAAGTTTAAGTTTAAGTAGTTAAGTTCGAATTCACCCAACGAGGTTTCTGTACCAATTTCAGGATTGTAGATCCACGGGAACTATAATTTATAAAACTTAACAAACTTAAATTGCGGGCATATGCACTCATTCTAATTGAAGTGAACTACAAATATTAGTTTATAATTTTTTTTTCCTTTATTGTATTGTAAATTCTCGCTTCATACCAATTTTTACAACTGGTCCACGAAAAATATTCTATAGATTTTTTGCTTATGCGATGAATTTCATACAAAATACAGCAAAATCGATGCATAAATGCTCATATTTTAAGTGAATTTATTTTGAAACTTAATTTTTTCGAAGCCTCAAGTGCTCATACACTAGTATAATTGATAAAAATTTCAGCTAATTCTGCTAATTAGTACTTTCCAGTCATTTCGAGATAAATGATCGCGACAAAGGCAGGAGGAACAACAGTGATTTAATTAAGATTCTGTTGTTAACTCTTGTAGTACGGAACCCTAAAAATATGAAGTAATTTTATAACCTTTAGCACAAAAAATAATTATAATAAGTTACAAGTACAAACATCAAACGCTTCATGTGATCTCTCGATTTTTCTATTTGCAATTTGAATATATTTTTTAGAATTAAAAAATATATTAAGAGGTTTTTTAATTTTGTTACGTATTACAGTTATGAGTTTCTTTACTTAATCAATATTTATGGCCACGTTAATTTAAATCTTTTAATGTAATCGAATTTATTCAACTAATATTGTTATTATATTATTATCAGCTTCATGCTGTGTTCCCGCACACTCCGTGCCCCACTTTCTGCCGAATTCTGGAAGCAATGCGTGTTGAGTGGCAGTACTCAACGCCACGACTTATCTCGAGACCAGAACGAAGAAATGGAAATATAAATATTAAATTTCCTGGAATGGGAATCGAACCCACAAACAATAGGTTTTACAGTCACACTTTGTGCCAGTGCGCCACGACTGGCCTCACTAATAATAATAATAATAAATAAATATCATTGAATAAAGTAAATTTGATGTTTTTTTTGTGTATGAAAAAGTGTAGCAATTACATAACAACGGAGTAAAAGCTCTTTATACATAGTATAAACACGAAATGAAATGCACGCGTGTGTCTTTCAAACTACGCAAATTATTTACCACCATATTCTACCACCCTGCATTAGGCGTTCTTACCACCTCCCGTGCTTCATGTTCATCAACTTGTTCCGACTTCAAACTTAATACTTGAAACTAAAACTCAAATAATAAGTTCCTATAATTTTCTTGGCTTGGAGATAAAATATATTTAACTAAATCAGTTTGACGAAAAACCGACAGACTCATTTCAAACACCCATGTCATGCATGTTACATTAGATCAAGCGAGTGATGCCTTGCAACTGGATATCTTTAAAAGTAAAGTATATAGAGCAAGATAAGGTAAAAATAATCCAATCCACGACTGTCGCGTTTACACTCACACACTTTTGACCCTGCGCCATGACGGCCTCAAACATGGCACACGATTCATAGTAATATATTTTTCATCAATAATCACGTAATAAAGTGAATAAATTTGACTACATTAAAAGATTTTATTTTTAAAAAATAATCAACAATCTTTGATATTCTTAAACATATTAAAAATGGCATAAAAAATTACGAAGTCAATTTTGTTAGTCGTAAAACAAAACTTTGTATTCATGTTTCATACAGTAGGGAGAGCTTTATGAAACCGTGAATATAAATAAACGTAATTGACAGAATATTACAAACATTATAGTATAAAATATGCCCCTAAACGCTGCAATTTTAAGCCCGATGCATATTTCAAGTCTCAGTAGAAATTGAATTGCCAATTTGCATTCTTTATGGCCGGAAGAAAGAGCTAAAGAAAAAAATTAAGCCTATAAAACAGTAACTGTGCTTGATTGCGCTCATAACTTTTTGACTGCTTGCTGATTTTCTAAATATTTAGATTGCATTACTTATAATTTAATACTACGAAATCTTTTGAAATATTTCAAAAGAAGCGACGTCTATTAAAAACTGAAAAAGACATTAGAAATCTTAGAAAATAAAATACGGCACTTCTCTATATGTAACGTAATTGACTTTATATAGTCATTACATTATAAAATCAAAGACACATTACATTATATTTATAAAATATCATATATGTGTAGGAAAGATTATGCTGTACCTAATAATAAAATATAAGATTGTATATAAAAATGTCAATTTTTCAAATTTTTTTTACTCTGTGATCAAATGATGCAATCATCATCAATTTACATTACCAGCATATTTTCCATTTCTCTCTAGAATAATTGCCAAAACTTCCTTGCGTACTTGAAATGCTAAGACCTAAAATATGCAAAGAGTAACGTACACTTATTCTCTAAGTTTTTTATCTAAGCGTTTAAGAAATTTTGACTCTTAAATATTTCATTACAAATGTGGTGTCTCTCCGAACGTTTTTTACATAAAAAATAAGTCACTTTTTTTCGGCACATCGTATCGATTTTAATATCCAGAGCATATTAAGTAAATGGACATTGGATAGTGACCTCCATTAAAATAGTATATTGTATAGTGTATACGTATAACATAAAGGAATGACACTTTATGTAACGGGCATTATGCGATTATGGTTATTATCATTAGAACAAACGATAGCTTGGCTGTAAACGTTATGGGACATAAAATTAAGTACTATGGACATTTGATAGTTAGATATAATACTTTTGTAAATATAATACAGCTAAAATCTATTATATTATTAAAATAACGCTTTTATAGAGCTAAAATTCATATATGTGTATCGCTATATCGCCAAATTGAAAATGCCGAGATATTCTTACGTATCTTTACAGAAAAAAAATCTGAAACTTACTTAGTTTCTAATATATCTAAATTATTTAGAAGCAAATAAAGCAACCTTAATTTCGATCTATATTTAGACTTTTTTTCTTGTTTCACGCTGTATCCTGCATATAGTAGGATAGACAGAGGAAGTAAAATCACTCCATGCCCCAGGTACTACACGACAATATATTTTTTCATAATTATTTTTGTAATTTTTAACAAATGTTATTCTTCAAAATATTGTGAGTGAGTTATATCTATAAACTATTCAGTATACTCGTATAATAAATAAGAAATTTACATAAACGAGGTCGTGCAAAACTCAACTAATGCAAATTTGACAGATTTTTTCCAGTACACTTAGATATTACAATAAAATACTTTACCTTGACTTAAACTTCTTGTATATTGTGTAAATATGATGTCTATTTTAATACCCAGGATGTCTACGTACTACCGTTGCAATATTTTCTATAAGGATTATAAACTGAAATTTCTTTGCGAGAAATGTTGATATGTTTAATATTGATACTTTAAGAGTATAATATTGGTCTTTTGAATAGACACGATGTAAAGAAATCTTTATATCCCATTAGATTAGATAAATTAAAATACGGCTAACATATTATACTATGAAAAATTGAACTATATATACTATGAAAAATTGAACTGCTGCCCCCTTTATACACAGAGCTTTAGGATTCTTAATTTTTGGACGTCATTTAATTTGTTTCTAACTATCGATAGTGTTTAGTGGCGACAGTGAGCTTGTGTCTCTTGTTATGGCTTTCAAGCAAAAGCCCAAACGACACGACACTCGTGTTACTGAACATTCTAAAATACTGTATATAAATTAATATCAAAGTATTGTAATTATAAAAAGCGGTGTATTGTGTGTAACAATAATGAGTAAAACACTTGTAAAAGCTGGTTTTTGTCTCTGGTTTGTTGGTTCGTCCGGGACTATTAAAATGAAAAATTAAGAATTTGGCTGTAATATACAACAATTAGCTTAAGACGAAGGCGCATTTCAGTCGTTAGTAATAATATAAATTTTATATCCATTATTAATATAGCAAGTGCTTTTCACACAAATAAAATATATTAACTCAGCAAACACTCCTCGAATTATGACCACCCTAAAGCACTTATCGCGTGCATACACGATCAAAACCTGTAGAACTTATAACACTGACGTGCCTACAAATTGACAAGCCACGAAACCTCTTATACTAGAGATATTTCATCCTTGTGCATCAAGACATAAGGACTTTACAACCTCGAACATCTAAATCAACTATATGATAGTGACCTTTATGCAAAACACGTTAGAAACTGTAATTGCTTGAACCTAACCTCAGGGTTACAAGATATTCAATTTTCCCGCACGGATGCTTAGATCTTCGAGGTCTTGAAATGGGATAACAAGAAGCGGCTACAATATTCATAGTTGTTAGGTTGGTACGCAAACTACAAGGTCTTGTAATATCTTGTAATAATTTAGTATACTTTTAACAGTATTTTTTCAGGTCATCGAAACTTTTTGGAATTCGTAGGGCTACATACTACAATGTAACTGTATACTACAATGTAACTGTATTATAAAATAGGATCCGTGGTCTGTCCAGGACAAGAATGAAAATGGACATGGACACTACGAAACATCTCAAAAGGCGAAACTAGCGACTAACATAAAACTAATTCCTTTCTACTCCACTAAATGCGTATAATATATAGTTTTATTTTTAAATTCCATAATCGTAAATATACTTTAAAACATATTTCTCCAGATCTCATCCAACCAAGGTCAACGTACACATGCAGTAGATACATTATAAGCGTAACCCCCAACTAACACCTGGTGACATAAATTAACGATATACATAATATTAAACCAATAAGCCCACCGATATTAAGACTATTAACATAATACACACGGACAGACCAGATTAGTATGTGTTATATTGCTGGGATTATCGCGCCCAGCATCCAACGTGGAATCATAACGTCTACGTCAAAATTAATTCATTATACACCTTTAACGTGGTTTCAGTGTAAGCAGAAGCAAAGATAAGATTAATATTATATAAGGCAGTATTGAGGAATACATTTTCTTTGGCACACGTGACATCCAGGAAAAGCTACTTTTTTCTGTTTATCTGTTATGTTACTATACCTATAAAAATCAAGTTCTGCCAGCTATAGTGGATCTAGATAATATTGTATTGGCAATTTTAATTTAAAATAGCATATTTTTATTAAAAATATGAATATATCTAGATTTTCTTATGATTTTGTAGTGTATGTGATTTTGGACGTTATAGCGACTTTCAAGAATTTTAATATTTTTAGTATCTAAAGGGAAAACAACGAAACCCCTATAGGTTCTTTGTTGTCTGTGTTGTTGTCAAAATCGCGTAACCGCGTAGAGGTAAGCTGAAATCAAATATCCAGGTCCGTTGGAGGACAAAAGAAATAAGCGTAAGTCAACGCAATCAAAAGATACGAGCATCTGTGAGCGAAGATGTGTAGTTCTTACTGTATTTCGTACACAATTCGCCGCGTTATTAAAATCCATACAGTACTTCTCGTCGACGTACAAGTATGAAATTGGACACGTAGTGAGAAATTACAGCACAAGTTCCAAAAATGGAAATTTATATTGATATATTAAAAACTATTACGAACTTATAGTTCATTTCAAACAAAAGTGGTCAACTTTTATAAGTCCTGAATTTGATACGGGTTTTTAAAAATATATTTCATATCATAGTGTAGTAGGGATTGTAAAATATTTTTATTAAACGTTAATACGTTTTAAACTTTGAACTTGGTGGGACTTGAATCCTCGTTGGTTAAATGTTGTATTTTTTTCTTGAAACAAAAATGAAAACCAACCATGTTTTTCAGTTCATAAACCTTAATTAAACTCCTTATGGAGAGTAGATCAACTTATCTGATAAGACAATACGCGATGCTAAGTTTTGGTCACCCAGCACGTTATAGGCAAGAAATGAATAGCAGGATTTTAACTAACAATTGTATACTATTTAAAAAAGTTAAAAAACCTATATGACTAGAAACTATCTACAAATAGTATTTCTTTAATGTGTAAAGTAAAAAGTTTAAAGGAGGTGACTCGAGAAGTCGTCTAACTTTAAAGTTCACGACGAAATTAAGAAACTTCTAATGAGTTGATAACAATGTTATAACATTTTACTTGTCAGAAACTTCAAATATATTGTTAATAAATACATTTAGTGATATATTTAGTGGTATATGGTAGTATAATAAAAAAAATATAGGGACTTATTTAATCAGCTTCACGCTGTATTCCACACACAGCACGGTAGGCAGAGGGGAGAACCTGGTGTTAAGTTCCCTACTTTCTGCCGAATTCTGAAGGCATTGCATGTTGAGTGGCAGAACTCAACGCCGCGCTTAGCCTCGACACCAGAGCGGAGAAATAGACATATAAATTTAAGTAATTTTTTCATCTCCTCGAGTGGGGATGGAACCCACAACTAGTCCGTTTTGCAGTCACACTTCATGCCGCTGTGCCACGACTGGCCTCACTTGAAAAAAAATTGTTTATGATTGAACTCCAAGTACAAACCAGAAACAAATCTATATTTATATAATTACAATGTATATAAAACAAAATTTAAATTCCCTTACCTAGTGACGGGCATTCCTATAATCAGTATAAGACTAGCACAAATTCTTCAAGACAAACGACAAACATCGTTTCTAAAATTACCTGCTTAAAACATGCACAACTTATTCAAACACCATAAATCCCATTAAATTCCATTATACTAATTGGAACGAACGCATTAAAAATTCATAGGCATCCCTCCCCCCTTTATAAGGGACAAACAAATCACGATAAAGAGCCCGCTCACTTTCATCTCATTAATGTCGTGGACGCATTTAATTAAAATTCGCCCTCCGACTCCGACATCTTTGTAGGGCTTGAGCTCGTTATTAGCACATTCCTCGGCACGTCTTTGGTTCCGTTACGGAAATTACATTGATATGGCGTTTCAAAGACGAAACCTTTATTTTAGATACAGCACCTATACATACTACATATGTATAAACGTATGCTTGGGTTACCTAAATGTAATATTTTACTCTAAATAGATTAATTGTTAATTTGTTTTTGTAAATTTAAAGAGAAATATGAATATCTGCAGGGATTTATCTTTTGTGAATATCTTTAGGCTTATTATATTAAATTATCTTTTGTCAATAATACCTTCATGTTGTCTAAATCGTAACAACTGCATTATAAAATATTTCTTAGCGACCTGTTCGTAGCGAATACTGCTACGAATAAATATGGCCTTATCATTTTGACTACCGTAAGGTATGGAACAGCCTATAATAGTAATATTTTAATTCTTACATATTTCTTATAATATTTTTTAGTTCCTTATTTATTGCCCGATTTTCAACACTTTGCATATTTAATTGAAGAACTCAACACAGAATTTTGTCTTATCAGTGCGGTACATTGAAAATTATTAATTCCTAAAAGGAAAAATCGAATACATACAGCGTATACATTCAGATCGTGAGCTACTGAGCCACGATGGTATCTGATAATAATCTGTACCAAAAGTCAATATTTATGCTTATCTAATATTATACATACAGTCTATCATGTCTGTTGACTGTTATATATAAGACCATAGTTAAAACGCTGAAGAAATTTCAAGTACATAGAATTTGACGGAAACAACACCGAAAAATAATAAATTGCCAACCTTTTTATTTAAGCAGTTTTTTATATATATATATATA
>DVQM01000576.1:0-16202 GCA_018231645.1 Heliconius ricini
TAACACTAGGTTCCCTCTGTCTACCCTGCTGTGTGCGGGATATAGCGTGAAGCCAGTAATAATTTAATTACCTTCGCAAAATATGTAATTTTGCATCAGTTTTCTTATAACGTTATCATGTAAACTTATCGTCCGTAAACCAATTTTATAGACAACTAGTTTATTTATTGAATTTGATGGTAGGGAACATTTTTCAATAATAAATACATATATTTTAATTATTTTAAACAAATAATTCAGTTCTCAGAATAAAGCATTTATATAAATAATTAATAGGAATAACAAGACGTTATATCTCATATACATACATATGTCAAACACGAACTGTCACAATAATTGTCAAAATGAATATTATCTTGTCGGTGTTTTTGTATTATTTGCGTATGATTGATTCGATTTGAGCATTAAATAAATAAAAAATATTTGCAGCAAGTTATATAACTAATATAATAAATATGGAAGCAGGGATTATGGTGGAAACATTGCCGATATTGGGTACCTGCAATCTATGTCTGAACGAAGGAGTCGTTAAAAGTATGCTTATTAAACAAATTAATGATAATAAAAAAGAATCTTACACAGATATGCTGTTCAAATGTTTTTCTATAGATGTAAGTAAATAATATATTATGTGAGATGTCCTTAGGAAATTTCTTTTGTATGAATTTGTTAAATATTATTTCTATAATTCGAAGAAGTTTTAAAACAAAGACTGGAATTTTAGTTCAAATTACAGAGTAATAGCAATATTTTCTTAATGTTTTTCTTCCATTGACATTTTAAATTATCTTATAACACATTTCTATAATAAATCTTATTTACACACTAATTTTACTATAATTTATTTACAGATGGGGATATTAGAATTAGATGATACAAAACGTTTGATATGTAACAATTGCATAGAACAGTTAGAAATTTGCCTAAAATTCAGAGAACAAGTTGAGACATCATTAAAGGCTTTAGAAGTAACAGTCAGATTAAAAAGTAAGTTTAGTGATGTATATTATATAAGATTTTTAATACTTAGTTTCAATATTCTTTGAAACAGATGTGACACAGTGGCACAAGTGTGGTTAATATATATTTTTCCTTGCTCTGTTAACAACGCAAAGCATGGGATGGAGTTTTGCAAGTCAACATGCGATTCCTCCGAAAATTCAGCAGAAAGTGGGGATTACAATGTCTTAACACTAGCTTTTATGTAACCTCATGCTTACTCCATTATGTGCGAGTTAAAAAATGAAGCAAAAAAAGATCATATACATATAACCATCTCTTAACAGTCAAATGCTATCCCTAGCATTTGACTGTTAAGAGATGGTTATATGTTTATTCTAACTTAGGGGGATAGATTATTTTCACTTCAGAATGTTGCATTCTGCCACTTAACACAGAATATCTTGATTCCAGGCCAGAAAATCTGGAAAATGGAATGTCTTTCTATCCTTACCAACTTCTCTATGCCTTAACTAGTTCTCTATGTTTACAATGCTACAATTATGTTATATGAAGTATGGATATAAAAAATATTATAGTACTATTTTTGTATAAAATGTAGGAAAAATTATTAACTAATCCTATACTACCTATACTATATAATATAGGTGATTCTACACCTTACTCAATTTTTATTATACTTAAATTTTAATGTTAAAATATCTTAATTAAATAAAAAATAATTATCTGTAATTTGAACAAAATTTGTGTCTGTAATGATAAAAATCTGTTATAATTAATTTCAGAAGCAGATCAAGAATATGAAAGAGTTAAACTTGAAACTTCACCTAAAAAAACTAGTGGTAAGTTTTTTTAGTTAGAACCAATAACCTGAACCTAGGAACCAAGTATTTCTACTCTGGTTGCCACTTTTCATCAAATTTTTCGTGGCATTCCTTCATGACTGATGACTCTATAGCTCTTTTGTACTGTAACAAGGAAATAGAAAGTATTAAACTATTAATTCCCTTTAATGGGAATCAAATACACAACCATTGAGTTAACAGCTGTGATGTATGCACCATCAATAATTATAATATAGTAGTTCCAACACACAGCAATCAATGCCCCAAAAATTCTTTGGAAAATAAAATAGGTAACGTCTCAACACTAGCCTCAACCTATTCTACTTTGTGCAAGATACAGCATGAACCTAAAAAAATAAATAATAAAAACAATTTTGCAGTATCTCTCAAAGAAGTATTGAATGATGTAAATGAAGAAATAGTGTCTGTTATTGGATTCTCCAAAGACTTTCACAACGAAGATTCAGGTACTAAAAGAAACATTAATACTACAGTCTACACACATATATTATTAAGTAATACAACCATGTCCCATTTTATATGAACATTTTAAGAATAAAAGAATATGAAATTTGACACGGTTATGGTCTGCATAAAGGAGTGTAGTGTAGTTTAATATACAAGTAAATAAATTTAAAAAACTCTGATCCAAAAAATTACATTCTTTTCATTTCCTTATACTGATAAGATTATGATCATTGTGAATAAATCATAACATAAACTATAATAAGTTTGACTATTTAAAATTTATCAAGATTTTTTTTTTCTTGATAATTTTTTTTCAGCTTCAAGGCAACATATAGGATAGGCAGAGGGAACCTAATGTTGAGACACTCCATTCCCCACGCACTGCACAAATTTTGAGACACAACTCCGTGTTTTGTCTTGTTATCTGAGTGAAGAAATGAAAATGTTAAATATAAGTCATTCATTTCTTTTAGTGGGAACCGAATCCTCAACCGTCGTGCTTACAGGAAGACATTGTACTACTCCGGCACAACAGTCTTCAATTTTAAAAGTAATAATTATTTTATTATTTACATTTTAGATGGCGATAGAATACTATTAGAAGCTGTAAAAGAGGAGGAAGATAGTGATTTTGATGATACTGGTATGTATATAAATTTGTGAATAAAAGAACCACTTTTTCTAATTTAAATATATGAAGATTTTATGTAGAAGATAATGTTAATAAAATTTTCACTTTTCATTCATTTAGCAATTAAAAGAAACTTTTTTGTACATCTATAAACAATTATGTATGTGTGTATATATATATTTAAATAGAATGTTTTCTTTTTAGTTCTAAACGATCTCATCATAAAAAAGGAGCCCGACGACTACAGACCGCGGCGTACGCGTAAAAAAAATTTGTCTATAACTAAAAAAAAAATGTCCTATTCCGTAAAAAAACAGGCAGACTTATCCGAAACGGAAAAAATGCTGCAATCTGGACTTTTTCCATTCAAAATGGGAAAAAGCGGGTACTCTTGTGCTATTTGCCCGGAAAAATCAGCCATATTGGATGATATACAAAGTCATATAATGCAACACAGTGTTACTAACATACACGTGGCATTCAAAAAAATGATTTCTTCCACTTTACAAAGATTTTATAAGAGTAGCAATAAATTAAAATGTAAAATATGCAGAAGCGACATACCCGATTATGAAACTCTAAAGAACCATATAAACAACTGTATTACATCCAAAAGTAACACGGGTTGGAACAATTTGCCTTTTAAATTAGAGAAAGACCAATTGGACTGTCCAATATGTCAGAAAACTTTTCTTAATTTCGTCAGCCTCAATACTCATATGAACGTACATTATCCTAACCACATATGTGACAGTTGTGGCAAAGCTTTCGCCTCTAAAGCGAGATTACGTGGCCACATGAGGACACACGAAATCGGGGACTTCCCCTGCAGATACTGCGACGCCATTTTCGACAGAGTGACCAAAAGAGAAAACCACGTGTCGAAAGAGCACAAATCCGGTATCCGTTATGCGTGTAAAAGATGCAACATATCGTTATCATCGTTCTACGCTCGACAAAAACATCTGGCAGAGGTCCACAATGAAGAGCTGAAGAGGTATAAGTGCAAGGCGTGTACTCAAAGCTATATAACGCCCGGACACTTGTCGAGTCACGTCCGACGCGACCATCTGAACGAGAGGAACCATAAGTGCAATAAGTGCGACCTCGCCTTTTACACGCGGAATTCCCTGAAAATGCACATGATAAAACACGACGGAGAAAGAATACACACGTGCAATATATGCCACAAGTCGTATCAGAGGAAGAAAACGTTGAGAGAGCACATGCGTATACACAACAACGACAAACGGTTTGTCTGTCCCGTCTGTGGGCGCGCGTTCACACAGAAATGCACTTTGAAAGGCCATTTGAAAGTTCACGAGAGGAAAGTCGATCCGGATGATCGTGTGCCTCAGCCCTTACATTCTATTTGAGAATTGAAAACAACTTTTATAAGGGGCTGCCGCGATGGTTGTGAGTTCGATTACCATTTGGGAAGGAATGGTTTTTAGTGTGCTCCGGCGAAGAGGCAAAATACAGTCCATTGTCTGATGTTTTAAATAAACCCGGGAAGGGGCAGTGAAGTATCCTGAGTCCTAACACTAGGTTTTCTTTGCCAACCCGCGCGGGATGCAAAGTTGAGCTAAAGAATAATGCAGATGACGTTTTTAATATCTGTTCTATTTGTCAAACGGTTGTGTCAAAATAGAAAACATTTTTTATATTAAAAATATCAAAACTACGTAATTGAGAAGAAAATATTATTATTATTCATTTATTTATTTATACACAAAAAAATAATACTAGAAAATGAACTTTATTATTAATTATTAATGGAAAACTACTAAAGGTCTCGAAAAAAGTTAACAAACTATATATTTTTTGAAAAAGTTGCCAAGATCTTTCATTTTGTCTTCCAAAATTTATTTTTTACATTTACCTCTATAGGACTTATAGCACAAATACATTTCAGAAAATATTTTGCAGAGTAATTATATAATGGCAGCCAAATATTTATATTGTACTTAGTTGAAGCGTATTTCATTAATATACTATAATATATTTTTATTTTATAGTATTTTTTCTTGTTTTGGCCCTTCGAGGGTCTTGTCCTTGGATATTTCCACTATTTATTTTACGGCCGTATTTGTCCAGAATTTTTAAGCCGTTGTGACCGTTTGAGATAGCGCTTGACTGCAGTCGCGATGTTTGTGAGTTCAACTCCCACTAGGTAATTTTTATTTAAATTATTTTCTTTTCTTCTCTCTGATGCACAAAGCGTGGTGTTGGGTTTAGCCTTCACGTAGTTTGGGATAAATGTAGAAAATTGATTGTCTTTACACTAAGTTCTCTTTGCAAAATATATTTTTAGTTTGTAATGTTCCTTCGAGACGGACTCCTAAAAAAGTCTACCATTTTTATTACTGCCATATTATGCCCAAAACTAACGCAAAGTTAAAGAATATTCAAATTATGTGTTAATTTCTATTTTTTATATTAAGTTAAGAAAGACTATTTTTAACTTGTATCAATCACAACTAAAGCGATCTGTTAAATTTTATATGTTATGTACATATTGTTATTTGTAAAAAATGTGCAATAAAATTTAGATTTTAATATATTATATATCTTTATTTCTATAACCCATATATGTGCTGTTATATATGGAAATTATTTATTTAACAAATATATTGAAGCCGTCGTGGCTTAGTGAGACAGTGTCTGATTGTTTGCATAAACAGTACTAAAACTAGGTCTAGTCTGTTACATACGACATAGCATAAATAAGATTCCGCACACAGCAGGCTAGATAAAAGGAACCTAGAGTTAAGTTAAAATTTTGTGTCCGATTTCGTATCCAGCGGAGGAAATTAATTAATTATACTAATTATATCTTGATAAAATTATATCTAATTAAATCTAACCGTCACATATTAATTAGTAAACATAAAATGAATATTGTTTAGGCATAACAAACTATGTAGGGGTCAAAAGGATCCGCCATCTTGAATGCGTTAGATAGCGGGATTTCCTTCGTGTATTATCGCTAGATAAAAAAATAAAACAAAATTATTTTTTGCTTTTTCATACATAAAGGAACAATTGTTACAGCATATAGAATATTCCAAAATCTGGGTGAATCTGACGTAAAAACAGTCGATTACGCCTACGCAACTACGCAAGGCCTTGCGTAGTTGCGTATGCGTAACTGCATCACATGAAATATAAGTATGGGTAAACATCGTGAAATGAAAAAAAAATCCTACGTCTAAAGTGTTGAGGGGTCTTGATATATTCTTTATGTATGAGTTTAAAATATTTTACCTTGTATGCTGTTCACGTAACAGAAGCGCCGACGCTTCCACCTGTATACTCAAAACTTTTAGTACACACAGTTTTAGTACTTAAAAACTGTTTTTTTGTCAAAAAGTTCTAAATAAAACAATCATGGTGTAACAATTAAAAATTGAAAGAAAAAAAATTGTATTACTTCCAAGTTACTGGTAATAAAAGAACATTTCGAATTTAAAATTGTTTATTATCAATTGACGAATATATTGTAATTACGACTATACTATTCTATAGCGTTACGTAACTTCTATTCAGCATACAACTAGAAATGAAAATGGCGACGGCAAATGACTTTTCTACTAGACTGACTAAAACAGATAATCTGTAACGACAAAAAATATAACACATGTCAAAATGTGACATTGAAAAAAAACTAAATAGAAGTACTTATAAACAAAAAACACATAATAAATTGATCATTTGATTATATTAATGAATAATTTTGTACATAACAAAAAGAGACTTGTTTTTTAAAATACAGAATATAAAAATTAAATAGAACTACTAGGCTGTATGACTTATATGTCAATGCCCATGAGTTTCTTGTCAAAGATGAACTCTCCAAGTGCAGAGTGACGCTCCATCATCTTCTTGAGGGTGGAGGCCTTGCCCGCGAGGTCGCGTTGACCCTTGTATTGTTCTTCTAAGAATTCACCAGTTAGGTAATCGACAAGCTGAAATAAAAGAAAATATCTTAAATACTTACATTCTGGCTTTACGCAAGAGAGAACACGAAGTTCAAAGGTCGTTCAAAGAAATATCACGTAAGTATTTATCCAGTCTAATAACTCAAAACGAGGAACTAGTAAGGGGTGTCAAAGAATGATTTTTAATCTTCTCCAAATTGAATATACTTAGGTGTGTCTTAATCAAAGAAAATTAGGCATGTAATATATGTGCCTTATAGTTATATAGTAGAAGAACCTTATTGTTTTTGTAACTCAGACATAATTTATTTAAACAAACGTTCTGTTTCTATCAATTTTTTTTATGTTTTTTTATATTTCTTGTGTATAATAAAAAATATTTTACTTTAATAAAACAAAACTTACGTGATAATCATTATTGTCGTGTCCCTGGCTGTCCCTGTCGTGTTCACATTTGATGATAACGTTCTTGATGGCCTTCGTCACTTCAGCCTCCATCTTGAGAGCCTCCTCGAGGGCCTCCTGGCCAGAGTTCCAGTGTTTGTGGTCAGGGGGCTAAAAGAGAAATATTTTTTTATAGCATAGTTAGTTAGTTATTTGTGAATTTGATGGTTGGATGAATAAACAAAATTGATCTATTTTACTCCTAAATAAAAATACAATTATATTCACATAATATTTTATAACAATTTCTAATAATATTTACTCTAATAGTGATCAAGGAGGACACGTTGGTTGTTAGCTCTCCTCTCATCAGCAGGTATTCTATCAGCTTCATGGCATGTTCACGTTCCTCAGAGCTTGCCTCGAAGAACAGTTTGGCGAAGCCTGGACGGTTCACCTGAGAGGGGAAGAAAGGGAAAATAATTATTTAAATAATAAATATTTCTGTTTTTTATTTTATTTAAGTGTATTCGTACGTTAAGTATAATAATAATAACTAAAGCTTAATATAATTTGCACACACACGGGGACTTGTCTTATGTCTTTTATTTGTTATTCTTCTAGTGGACATTCTTTTTAGAATAGTCAAAAAGTGTGGGATTTACCGATAGTATAAAAAAACATTTTGAAGTGCAGCGACATGCCAAGTTTCAAATGGTAAATAAAGAAAAAAGATGATTTACATTTAATAAACACTCAAAGAAAAGACAATAACTTTAGACAGACAATATCAATAAAAATAACAATATAATCCGAAAAATATCCACAAAAACTCACCGAATCCTTAGAGAAATGAGCCCCCATGGCCAGATACTGCAGCGACGCGGCTATCTCCATCTGTATCTGTTGGCGCACACTGCTGCGGCAGCCGTGCGACATCGTGATCCAGTGTTTGGGGATGTTCACCGGGTTCACATTGCCTGTGGGACGGAAATATATAAAATTAATATACCTTTACGTTGTATCCTACGATTAGCAAGGTAGGCAAAGGAAACTAGTGCTAAGACACTCCGTGCTCCGTTCTAAATTATCAAAATTTGAAAACTGAGCGGTGTGTGGCAGATCTTTGCCTTCCCAACTGGGTATTTAAAATATAGCATTTAACTATATATTCAAATGGTTTTTTAAAACAAAGTACATATTTCTCTGATGAAGAAAATATAAAACATACTGTATTCGATTAGATGCCTGGATAACTTTAAAATCGTGTTATTAATTAGCATATCATTCTTAAATATATTTAATTAAATTACAACAATTTAGAGTTTATGTAAAAATTACATATGTAAATACGTCACTCCATTGTTTGGGTGATATCTATAGAATATTGTTTTTATTAATTTTCTATATGAGGAAAATTGTTATGAAAATATAAGAAATAAAAAATATAGAGAAATAATTGATTAAAAGAAACTATTTTATAATATATATTTTTATGTCATGTTAATTTTTGCTAAGTAATGTATGTAGCCAAATATACTTTAAGTACTAAAGCTAAACAATTATTTATTCATTTTAAAAACACAGTAGTATAATACACATTAAACATGCGTAATAGAAACATGACCCAAGTATTCATTATCTGTGTATGTCATTAATGTTTGTTTTTCTATTGATAACATGTAGAGGGTAAATCAACAAATAATATATTGAACTACACGAAATATTTCTTTGGTTTGGTTACAAGTTCCAAATATTGAAGAGTGGACAAAGAGATCTCAGCGAAAGATTATATTACTCAGCAATTTCCATCAAAAATTAAATAAAAAATTTAACACCATGATGGTCGTAGTGGAACTCTAAACAATATCATTTTAAGTACTAAATATTTATTAAATATTTAGGCGTAGAGTTCCGCCACTCAACACGCAACGTCTCTAATTTCGACGGAAAGCGAAGAACGAATTGTCTTAATAGTACTTTTTCTATGACTATACGAGTAAAAGTGTAAAATAAAAAATTCTCAAGTTGTTAATAGTTGCCAATATATTGCAATATATTAGACAATATAATTTTCTTTGTTTCATTCACAATGAATTAAAAAATTAACAATGACGTTGCCAAAAGCCGCGTCGCCATCTTGTCATAACGACCTTTGCAATTTGACCATGAGCTCTACTTTGTGAGTTGTTTTAAATATTGATTATTGATTGAATCTTGTTAAAAGTAATTAACACAGAATATTAATTCTGTTTATATTCCTATTACCTTTCACATTTTTACAGAAATTAGGGATATCAAACGGCTTTCCATCGTGGTGCAATAGCATAGCATCTGTATCAACATCAACGCGATGGTTGTGGGTTCGATTCACTCGGGGAACGTAATTTTTTTTTTGATTTCATGTCATGTTCCGCTTCCCTAAATGCAAATCGCGAAAATTGGGCTGGAAATAGGTCACATAGTGCCTTAATACTAGGTTCCCTCCTACTATATAATTTCACCTGAAGAAGAGTGAAAGGGGAAATGAAAATAGCAAATTCTTCTCAATAGGGATGTAACCAATACCCGTTGCGCTTACAGTCTGACCCTGTGCCACTGCGCCACGACGGCCTTAATAATAGTTCAAGTGGCTTTATTTTTTAAATAGATTTAAGCATTTGCGGCCATGGATACATGATATCATACCAAATGTAACTGTCGAGATTGTAACAACCATGTCGTCTAGATAAAGTTTACGTGATCTAAGAGTCGCGATAAAGTAAGACAAAGAAATATTAAATTTGAATATATTTAAAAATCCCTTTTAAATTTATATTTATATAGCTTCGCGCTGTATACTGCTTGTCGCGGGGTAGACATTGGAAATGTTATTTTAATTATAACTTCTGTGAAATTGCGTGTTAAACAGAGGAACTCAACGCTGAACTTTTTCTGTCTAATAAAACGAGGGATGAAAATAATTAATTCGTCTAAGTATGGATCGAACCCACAAGAGTCGCATTAACGGCCAGTCACTGTAGCGTTGTACCACAACGGCCTAAAATGTATACTAATATTATAAAGGTGAGCTTATTTGTTTAAAATTTCATTTATAAGGATTAAGAACAGGGGATTCCAACCTTTTTTTGATTAAGGACCACTTTTATATCTTTCTTGGTAGCAGGGACCACTGTGATGTAGATAACGGAAGCTTCGCCTCATCGTCCCCAGTCATAAAATTAAAATCATTCGCGGACCATGTTTAGGTTTCTGCGGGCCACTGGTGGTTCGCGGTCCACTGGTTGGAAACCATCGATATAGAAAAATAGTGATTATAGATCATATTTTTGGAAAATGTTGAAGAAATATTGCGGGAATCGAACTCGCGCCTCTATGAATATGTATATTTCTGTCTTTGTTGTGGCCTAACATTTTAAAATTATAAAAGTAGTATAAGAAGCACCATTTAATAATCCCTATCTAATCTATAAATAGTATACATTTAAAAACGGATTAATCAAATCTGTTTTGCTATCCTATTATATTCATATATTTAATAAAAAAAGTGTCTACATTATGATGATATATTATTAATTATAATAAATAAAACCACCCATTGATTTTGTTTCATAATATATTATTAGCGAACTCAGGTAAAAGAGGGTAGATTTAGGTGAAAATAATTATAAAAGCAGTGGAATTGTGTCAATCGGGGGACAGTTGCTTGTAGGTGACATCCCTTATTGGAATGAAACTAGTGTGAATTATTGTTAGATAGGTGATACATATCACCTATTTCAATTACACAGTGTCTCTTTAAAAATAGTTTAGAATCATATAGACAATATGTGGTTTTATCGTATTTTTTTAAAAACGTTAACCACTTTCGATTTCTAACAATATCATAATTTGATTTCCACTGAAATATATTTAATATTTTCTTCTCTTGGCTCTGGGAAAGCTAGCTTCAACAAAGCGCGCTGTTTTGCCACTCAACACACAATGCCACCAGAATTTAGCCGAAAATCCTTTTTCAGCTAAATTGGCTAACAAGTGTCATAATGCTTGTCTTAACACTAAGGCCCCAGGTCCATATTATACAATATTTGTAAAAAAGTCATCTTGAATAATGCCAATTGCCAATGAGGACATAATTAAAATTAACTTTCATATTTGAACAATATTATTATGCAAAAGAAGTTTTATTATAATAATATATTACAAGAAATATAATGTTTGTTCTAGTATGAAAAAGTGTAGCATTCACTTCTACCACTCTATGGGGTCATTGAGTGGTAGAAGTGGAATGGAATGTTGGGACAGAAGGAACAGACGACAGAGGACTAGTGTCTTAACACTGTCTCTACCGCCTCCTCTGCAATATGTGGGATAATGTGTCAATCTAAAAATCATGAAACCCAAATGCAAAAACTAAAAGTAACATAATAATCAAAATTCATTGAATGAAATTTATTTAATATATACTCTCATAGTCTTTTATATAATAGATAATAATAGATTTATCAATGTGATATAAAATAAAAATATTTTTGTATGAATAATTCACTTTTTGTAGTATTATTTGTGTTTATTTATCAGTTATTTATACTTATTGTGTTAAATCAGGTAGCAAATTATTATTATCATACTATAAATTATGAGTCTTATAAAATTTTGAATTTATATTGGCCACTGTATTGCAATGGTAAAGTATTTGGATGTAAATGCAATAGTTATGGATCCCATTCCTAATTGGGGGAATTAGTTATGATAAATTGACAGAGGCATTTGGGCAGAATGTGGGAAATAGTGTCATGATATTACATTTTTTTTAAGTTTCAAGGTATATCCTACACACATATGTAAGCATGGTAGGCAGAGAGCACCTAGGAGCCTAATTTTAGGACACTACTTCCATTAGCACACTAAAGTAGGAATTAAACCCACAATTGCACATGGGAATAGAACCCACATCTACATTTGCAGGCATGTGCTCCTGTGTCACAACTGGGCTCTCTCCTGCTGATCCTTTGTGAGGATAAGCAGAGCATAAAAATTTTTTTACATTAAGGTTATATTATAAGTATTATGGTTATAATTAACGTTTACCAAGAAATTTAAGCAATCAACTGATATAAAATATCAGTATTGAGTACTGTACATAACTACTTGGTAACAATGTTCAATAAAGTCAATTGTTTAATTCACTGGATTTTCTTCCAACATATAAATATATTAAGCTATTATTTTAAAAGTCTAGTTATAAGTAAAATAAATAAAACTATTTTCTTTTTGAAAATGATAATATAACAAATAAAATAAAAAGGAAGGGATTTTTCTTAAAAGTAAGTAGAGTTACAAAAAAAAATCCTAGTACTTTTCATTACCAAACAAAAGGTAAAGAAACGAATTTATCAAATTATGATGTAATATTGAATTTAAAAAGTAAATTATTAGTTATTAAGTAAACTGTGTCGTGTCAAATTAATAAATAATAAGCATAAATACTCAATTCATCATATTTAGAAAATTAAATGTCAATAAATGTCAAATTGTACCTGCGTATTATACTTTTTTATATGTATCAGGCAAATGTTTCATTTAAAAACAAAGAATATAAGCGTTTCTTTCAATTTAAAAAACTTATATTATATTTTAATAAAGTTCCATAGAATTAATTGACATATAATCAAAGGCCAATAATCAAACCTTTGTACGGGTGAAAAAATAAATAAAAAAAAGAAATTAAAAATAATCAAATACTCACATTGTGTAGCGAATGCTGAACAGCAGACAGACAAAATCACGAGGAAAGGAAGAATCGTCTTCATTTTTCTATAATAAAATCACAGATATTTTTGACGAGGGTATAGGAAAATCTGAATTCCGATAAATAATTAAACGATAGCACAGTAACGTCCTATTGAAAGGTGCCTTTACACTCACTGGTGCAGAAGGCAACTTATCAATACAAAATAAAGGTTGGAGAGAAAAGTATCCGAGTTATGTTTTAAATACAAGATTATATTGTAGCACGCAGCGATAACGAAAGCATCTCGAATCTCAATGGGTATTGGGTAAAACTAAAGTGTTTGTGTTCCAAGTCCCCACATCAAATGACTTTGTGTCATGCCGAAGCGAGATGGATGTGGATGACTTAACGTATAAGAGTGAGCGAGATAGAACTACTGAGGTTTTGGGTTTCGAGAATTATGAGGAAATTTTTTAGCCTCTAAACAGGTTCTTCTTGCAACTATCACATTTTTATGTCCTATTTTTAATAAGCTTTTGGTTGTTTGATTATTGTGCACAAAGGAATGTATAAAATTGATAAGAAAAAAAAAATATGAAAGCATTTGAAACACAAAACCTCAACGATAACAGCTGCAACGCAAACGTCATAGCCGAGGCGGGAGGGGAGGTTATATTAATATACCAGCTTCTTAACTTTCCCCACATTTAAAGATATTTTTTTACTATATAACGTACACAAAAATACAAACAACAACACAATTAACTAACCAAATCGACGATACGTTCCACAAATTATATATAAACAACCTAAACAAGTTTTTAATATCAAAATTTTAGCCAAATATAAAAAAAATCGGGAAGTAAAACTCAATAACCTGGCGACACTACCGTAAAATTTCCACAAAGTACATTTGAAGTGGCTGGTGTCACTCACAATACTATTTATTGTAGCAGTGATAATTCGTAATATATATTTCCATTTTGTTTCAACTTAAAGTTTATCAATCACCTTTGTTGGGAGGTCGCCTTCTGCGCCAGTGAGTGTAAAGGCTTCTCTTTCAACGCATCTGTCCTAGCTCGCTTGTAAAGCAAGTACATAACGTCGCAAAAAGGTAAGAAACTACCCATTTTATTATTTAATACTTCAATAATCAATCATATTTTTTAGTAAAGATTAAGATAATACCTATTAATCAAAGCTTAATAGCAATATTGATAAAAGTATTGGTTTTATCTTGTTTAATTTAATTAGTCTTACCAAGTGTGATTACAATGTCATATTTTGTTTTCTTTGCCTTAAGTTGTTTAACATTTTTTTTTCATTTATTATTTTTGTTGGAAAGAAATGTTTACAAATTAAAATATATTTATTAATTAATATATCAGTAGTGTTTTTAGAATTACTTGCTTAATAAAAATTTGGCAAATAATATGGACCTTTACCCTATAATATTTATGCCTTTTGGACTTTATAATGAAAATTTCTTTTTTAGTTTTAACAAAGAATTAAAATCTTTAATGGATGATATAAAATATACAAATAATATTTAATATGAAAATAAATGTATAAATGAAATTCTATTTACAATTTCATTACAAAACTTATTATATTAAGATTTTTAAATCTCACAACTGTCACAACAATTTATTGATGGCATTGTGGCACAGTTGGGTGATGTTTGCCTGTAAACATAATGGTTTTAGGTTCAATCCCTGCTAATCCCAATTAGTTGTTTTCATTTCCTTGTTCTTTTCACTCAACAGGCATTGTCTCAAATTCAGAGCAGATGGAGTGATTTTAACACTCACCTCAAACAATCTTGAGATTAAGATAAATCTTAAGATGCCATTTTATGTATAGACTATAATTTGTGGATGAAAATGGCCTTTCAAAAATGTTTTCAAGATGTATCTCAGATTTGGGAAACAAGAATACAGGGCTTAAATTTACCTGCCATGCAATATGTCATACAGTGTAAATAAATATTAACACAATTTGATATGGTCATTAATTACTTATTATAGAGTTATTGCTAATAGATTTATTGTTATATTTTTGGTATAAAAGATTAAAACCGGGAGACAAACTTGTATTGCTTGAATATATTTATTGAAATGCATGTATACAAAAAAAAAGGAAAAATGAACATAATTCAGATTATAAATAATGATCAATTTATTATATCTTTTGAATGATTCATCTTACTTATTTATATCTCAAAAATATTTGTTTACAATATAGTGGCCCTGTTTCTTAGTGCAGTGCTTTAACACTAGGTTGCCTTTGCTATCCCTGAAAACAGCATGAATCGATTTTTTTTCAGCTGTATCCCGGATACAGTAGGGCGGGCAGTGGGAACCTAGTGTTAAAACACTCTGTTCCCCACTTTCCGCCGTATTTTCGAGGCATTGCGTCCTGAGTGGCTAAACTCAAAAGCTAAACAACATGCACTTTGCTTTGTTTCCAGAGAGAAAAAAATTAAAATATTCAATAATAATAATTAATCCCCGAGTGGAAATCAAACCCACAGCCGTCACTTTACAGTCACACGCTTGTGCTACTGCGCCACGTCACTCAATCTTAATCCTCAATAAATCTATGTAATTTTTTTTTACTAAACAAATATAGTTTGGATTATTTAAATTAGTTTATTTTAGCAAAATGAGGGCTGTGATCGCTGTCGTCTGCCTCGCCCTGTCCGCAGTGTCCGCGGAGGTTTGCTACAACGAAGTGTCTATGGAGTGCGGTAGAGCTTCTAGTAGTTTAGGTAAATATATATTTTTTTACTGTACATTCAATTTATGAAATTTTGTTCTTTTTTCCAGAGAACATTTTGATACTGCTACTGATTACATTTTCTAGAACTTCTTGTAGCTTATTTATTATATAATGTTTTTATTATTTATATATGTTTATGATTCAATAATTTATAATCTTTAACTGATAAAACCATTACGTTGCGAGTAATTCCCAGCCGTAAAGTAAAGTACACGCTTCTCTGGTGTTAAGTTTTCTGCACAAATGTTTAGAAAACTTGGAGCACATTTGTACCTTCAAGTTTACCACGACTCATCGATCGTTCTGTAAATAGAATATAGAATACATTAAAACACATTAAAATACAATAAAACATTAAAACATTGATTAGGTAAGCAGAGAACTTAGTGTTAAGACACTTCCTTCCCCACTTTCCGCCAAATTCTGGAGGCATTGAGTGTTGAGTGGCGGAACTCAAC